>JAVKPL010013583.1:0-76714 GCA_032173675.1 Gastrolobium villosum | reverse complement strand
GAGAGAGAAATCAGAGAGAAGGAGATACAACAAGAGCGTAATAGGAATTGACAACAATGATGCTGAGATGATCTCTTATCTAATTAATGGGAAAAAGACAAAAACAAATAAAATTGATATGATCAGGTGGAAGCTTTATTAATATATTTTAATATTTTTAAAAAATAATAATTTTTTAAAAATAATTTAAAAAATAATAATTTTTTAAAAATAATTTAAAAAATAATAATTTTTTTACGAAAATGCCATTTGACCGTGTCGTGTTGGACACAGTCAAATTCGCGTGTCGGAACGTGGCGGACACAGTCAAATTCGCGTGTCGAAATGGTCAACATTTCGGATCGTGTCAGCGTGTCGAAGCGTGTCAGACACGACACTCTCTATTTTTTGGAGTGTCCATGCTTCCTTGCTTGAGAGCTTAGATCTAAATGCAAAGGTAATTGATTAATGATGCATAAATAAGCTCAAAGGATATTTAACTCTATGCATGCATTATCCATGTCATCAATCACTTGAAAGCTTTAATTATCATGAAAAAAAAACCCTGACATATTTCATAACCTCAAAACATTTTCAACAAGTCAAGGAAATACATTAAAAGTGATTAGAGACAAAAATGAATGCTTTACAACTCATAAAATTGCATTATTGATGTTCTGTCAAGAAAGTATTCGAATACTTTTTTGACTGTATTCGAATACTTGTGCTGAGAACATAGTATTTGAATACCTTAAGAAAAGTATTTGAATACTTCACGAAAAGTATTCGAATACTTCACGAAAAGTATTCGAATACTTATTGGACAGTAAGCAGTCTAACGGCTATAAATGGCTAGTTTCTTGCCAACACCTATATAAACTCAGTTATTACAAACTAGCAAGCTAAGTTTTACTGTTCCATTGATTTAGTAATCATCTTTGATCATTTTCTTTGAATCAAACTCATTCATTGCTTGTTCTTACTCATATTGATCATAAAACACCTTTGAGCTTTATTCTTGTGTCATTGATCAATATCCATAAGCTTCAACTTGTATAATTTGTACTTCAAGAGTAAAAATCCATTTCTAAACACTCTCATTCTGTTTATTTGAGTTGAGGGTAGTGAGACCCTAGTGTAAAGGTTGCTCATAGCCTAAGAAAGTGAGTGGAAGTGTAAGATTTTCAAGAACCAAAAGTCTTGAAGGTTGTAGTGGTTTGTCAAGAACCCTTGAATCTTGATCATTAGTGGAAATTTGAAAGAGCGGCTTCAATCTGGACGTAGGTCACGGTGGTGGTGACCGAACCAGGATATATAGTGTTTGCAATCTCTCTAACTCTTTATCTCGTTACATTAGCATTATTTGATTACTTGAGCTTATTTAAATTTACATTTTGCATACTACTTGCTTGTATTGATTTCTATTCTTTAAGCTTAGCTTGTGTATAAATCGTATTAATTCAAGAAGATCTTTTTCAAGAAAGAAAGTGAGGCATTTTGCGAAAATATTTTTAAAACTCAATTCACCCCCCTCTTGAGTTTGAGGCCACTTGTCCAACAAGTGGTATCAGAGCTTGGACTCTTGTATAAAGAGCTTAACTGCTTCAAGAGTAAAGATGGCCTCTTTGAATAATGATATGCCTCCTGAGGGAACTTCAACCACAAGACCTCTTTTCTTTAATGGCACCGATTATGCTTATTAGAAAAGTCGAATGCAAAATCTTCTTGAGTCCATTGATTTAAGAATTTGGAACATTGTTGATGAGGGATACCAAATTCCCACTAAAAAGGATGAAAACAACAACAATGTTCCAAAGAAAGTGAAGGAATTTTTGGATGAAGAAATTAAAGAAGCAAATTGGAACGCTAAGGCTAGAAATTTGATTACCAATGCTTTAGGTAGAGATGAATATTTCCGTGTAGCTTTTTGCAAAACCGCAAAAGAAATGTGGGATGTGCTTGAAGTAACACATGAAGGAACTAGTGAAGTTAAAGTCTCTAAATTTCTTGGATTGACTAGAGAATCTGAATTATTTGAAATGAATGATGGTGAAACTATTCAAAACATGCAAAAAATATTTACTTATATTATTACTCATTTGGATGCATTAGGAGCTTCATACAATAACTTTCAATTGGTAACTAAAGTTTTGAGAAGCTTGAATAGGGAATGGCAGCCTAAGTGACGGCTATTTGTGAATCAAAAGACTTGAAGAATATGTCCATTGCTACACTCTTTGGGAAGCTTTAAGAGCATAAGCTAGAATTGGCAAGACTAACTTTGAAGGAGCAAGTCAAGAAGAAAAGCAAAGATTAGCTTTGCAAGCCACTAGTTCCAAATCTCAAGTGGAGGAAGAAAAAGAAAAAAAAAACTATAATAACCCTAATTTAAGCATTTAATTAATTACCTTTAATTAAGTAATTGAACAGGTATAAGTGGGTAGAGATTTAGTAAGAGGCTAAAATTAATGAGTTAAGGGCAATTCTGAGGTAAAAAGTGCAGTCAGTGAGAATTAAAGGGTATATTTGAGTGTAGGCAAAAGTACCCAAAATATAAAAGTAAAGTTAAAAATATTCCTAGAAAAATATTCTAGACCTTTGGGTAAAAATATTCTAGACCTTGGGGTGGAAGATCCTTGAGGACCCCTTGTCTTACTGAGATTTCTTGTTAGAGATCTCACCCCACGTTTGGGGACGCTTATTTCAGGTTCAGGGAACCCAGGGGTTGAGACTTCTAGTGGCAGGAGGCCAGAGTTGAGTTAGATACTGTTGTACATGCTGACATGCCTGGATATTGGTTGCTGTTTATGTTTTGCTGCTATTTTTATGATATTGAGTTGAGACTGCTGTTGGGGCTATGTTGCCATATTTGGTGAGCATGGAGTTTGTCTATGCCACATAGACTTGATTATGTCTTGTTTAAGTTAAAGTTGTATTAATGTATCAGGATTTTGGTCCAGGCTATGTGTTGTAGTCCTGTGACTTAGATACTTACTTTATATTTATATATGAGGTATTTCAGTTAGTTGTCTTGCAATTTACGTACAGGCATCATTTTATGAAATTGATTAAGTAATCAACTTGGCTAAGGTTAATGACGTCATAATTGAATTAAAGAAAAAGTTATTCCTCATTTTAATTAAACATGGCTTAATACGATAGTATGTTAACAAACCGGGTTAACACGGGATGTTACACTACACATGTGGGACTATGGTTCCCAAAGGGAGCTCCATGTGAGTGATACGGTAGCAAGAAAGGGGACAAGGTTAAAGGGTGGGCCTACATGGGTCAAGGACTTTGTCTTATAGGCCCAGGGGTTTGTAAACCATGCTGTGGGTGCAGGCCCATTGTCTTTGTAGTTGAGGTAGTTAGTATGGTTGGGGGTTGTGCCTACGTGGCTTGTAACTACATCTATAAAAGGGTAGTTAGTTGTGTAAAAACAGTTATCTTGAATATACAGACTCTACAAATTCTTCTTGTTATTTCATACAGAACGCCTTCTGTATCATTTGGTGCTTTCGTTGAGAGACTCCATTTCTTCTTTCGAGATGAAGATGCAGGAGCTTGTTGATGAATTTTCACAGTATCGTGACCAGAAGAATCAGCGATTTGAACAATTGTTGCTCACCATGGAATCCAGGTTTCAAGAAGTTCAATCGAATTTTCGAGAATTGTTGTTGCATGGGTCCAAATCTGCAGAAGCTGCATCTATGCATAATTCTCATCATTCTCATGGAGGTGAAAACTCAGGGGGATATCATGCGGATCCTAGAGCAGCTTTGAAGTTTGTGAAACCAGAAATACCCAAATTTGATGGATCTGAACCAAATACTTGGATCTTCAAAGCGGAATTGTTTTTTAAGATCCAACAAGTTCCAGAGACATTTAAGGTGGATCTGGCCGGGTTGCGTATGGATGGAATTGCTGCTGATTGGTTTCAGTGGATTTCAACCAGTGGAACCATTTTTTCATGGGATTCATTTGTGAAGGCTGTACGTGAGCGTTTCGGTCCTTCTAGTTACAAGGATGTGCGAGGGACTTTGGCTAAGTTGATGCAGAAAGGTTCTTTGGCTGAGTATATGGCTGAATTTCAGAAATTGATGAATCAGGTAACCAATGTTAGTGATGATTTATTGATGACATTTTTTATTGCTGGTTTGCAATCTGATCTTCAAGGTGCTGTCCAATTACGTTGGCCAACTACATTGCATCAAGCTATGCAATTAGCTATTGCTTATGATAGTCATCATTGTGAGTTGAGGTCTTCTCTTACAACTCAACCAAAGAGGTTTTTTCCAAAAACCAATTTAGCAGACAAGGTAGTTTCATCTTCACCAACTGTAGTATCACAGCAGAGTGCTTCGTCTACTACGGCTACTGATTCGTTGCCAATTAAGAAGTTACCTTCTGATCAGTTAAGACAGAGGAGAGAGTTGGGATTGTGTTACACATGTGATGAAAAATGGACTAATAAACATCGTTGCAAAGCCAAGATGTTATTCATGATTGTTGATGAGGATGAACCAGAAGGAGAATCTGAAGAGGAGATTTTGTGGTGTCAAAATGATAATTCTGGTTCTAAGTTTACTGATGCTGCCTTACATTCCTTGTCCAGTCCTTCGGATGCTCGATCCTTGGTCCAGATGGTAACAATTAATGCTCATGAGGTTCAAGTGTTAATTGATTCAGGTAGTTCCCATAGTTTTATCAGGAGAGATTTGGCGGATCAGCTTCAATTACCAATGTTAAAATCTTTAAAGATGAGGGTTTTTATGGGTAATGGAGAGTTTTTAAAGTGTGACAGAAAATGTCCAAAGGTGCAATTGTACATTCAAGGGCACTATTTTGACATTGATTTGTTTGTGGTGGACCTTTGTGATCTCAGCATTGTGTTGGGTATGCAGTGGTTGGTAACTTTGGGCAGAGTGACTCACCATTATAAGGAGTTGAGGATGGAATTTCTTTGGCAAGGGGAACTCATTACATTACAAGGAGGCATCCAACATACTCGGTTTGATTCTGTTGCTGATGCTAGCTGCAATGTTCTGGCTGGTACTGCCAGTGTAACCCAGGAAGCCATACATTCTGATTTGTTAGCTTTACAAGATAAGATCCCTTCATCCCTGTGGTCTATCTTGGTGGATTGTCAGCAAGTTTTTGCTACTCCTAAGGTGTTACCACCTTTTAGGAACAGTTCTCATGCAATCCAGTTGTTGGATAATTCTCAATCGGTTAGGGTCAAGCCTTATAGGTACCCTTATCATCACAAGACTGAAATTGAGAGGCAGGTTGCTGAGCTATTGAGTAATGGTTGGATACAACATAGTCATAGTGCTTTTTCTTCTCCGGTGTTATTGGTTCGGAAGCAAGATCAGTCTTGGCGAATGTGTGTCGATTATAGAGCTTTGAATGCTATGACTATTAAAGATGCTTTTCCTATTCCAATTATAGATGAATTGTTAGATGAGCTGTTTGAAGCAAAGGTATTTTCTAAGCTTGATTTACGTTCAGGATATCATCAAATCCGTATGAAGCCTGAAGACATACATAAGACAGCTTTTAGAACTCATGAAGGTCATTATGAGTTTAAAGTGATGCCTTTCGGTCTCACTAATGCACCTGCAACCTTTCAAGCTGCCATGAATGGCATTTTTCGTCCATTCTTACGAAAGTTTATTGTAGTTTTCTTTGATGATGTCTTGATTTATAGTGTATCCTTGGAAAAACATGCTGACCACTTGCAGATAGCATTGACTTGCTTGATGCAGAATTCATTTTTCATAAAACTCAGTAAGTGTGAGTTTGGTGTAGAGGAGATTGCTTATTTGGGGCATGTGGTATCTGCTACTGGTGTGAAAGTGGATGTCAATAAAATTGCAGCCATGTTGGATTGGCCAATTCCTAAGTCCATCAAGAAATTGAGAGCTTTCCTTGGTTTGACAGGATACTATCGACGATTTGTGAAGAGTTATGCATCCTTAGCTCATCCTTTGACTGAATTACTCAAGCAAGACAAGATTATATGGACCCAAGAGGCTGAGTCGGCTTTTACAGCTTTGAAGACAGCTATGTCCTCCACTCCCATCTTACAGTTGCCAGATTTTACAACTCCTTTTATTGTAGAATCTGATGCTTCCAATATTGCAGCAGGTGCAGTGTTATTGCAAAGAGGGAAACCCATCTCTTTTTTTAGTAAGAAATTTGGTCCCCGTATGGCTGCTTCATCTACTTATGTTCGTGAATTATATGCATTGACTGAAGCAATCAAAAAGTGGCGACATTATCTTCTTGGATCTCACTTTGTTATCAAAACTGATCATCAAAGTTTAAGGGAATAACTGCATCAAACTGTCCATACTGCTGATCAACAAAAGTATCTTTACAAGTTGATGGGCTACAATTTTACAATTGAGTATAAAGCAGGGGTTTCAAATATTGTAGCAGATGCTTTATCTCGACAATTCCCTGATGAGGGGACAGCACACATACAGTCTTTGAGATCCGAACCAACTTTAGAGATTTGGGAACAAATTAAAGAGGAGCATAAACAGGATAGTGAGCTTGTGGCAATTCATAAAGCATTAGAAGAAGGAACTTATACGGGTCCTGCATTATCCCAAAGACATGGGATGCTTTTTTTTAACAATAGATGTGTGTTGGGATCAAGTTCTTCACTTAAGGAGACTTTATTACAAGAAGCTCATTGCTCCCCCATAGGAGGTCATGCTGGAGTTCAACGTACGTATTTGAGGTTGTCTACTTCCTTCTTCTGGAAAAATATGCGCAGTGATGTGAAGAAGTTTGTTCAAAAATGTACAGTATGCCAGAGTATCAAGACGTCGACTCAATTACCTTTGGGATTACTGCAACCTTTACCTATCCCCAATGCTATCTTTGATGATCTCACTCTTGATTTCATTACAGCTCTTCCTCGATCTCATGGGTTCACTACTGTATTGGTAGTAGTGGATAGATTATCAAAATATGCTCATTTTGGACCTCTTCCTTCATCTTACACAGCAGCCACAGTGGCTCATCTTTTTTGTGAAATAGTGGTCAAACATCATGGGTTTCCTAGAACCTTGCTCTCTGATCGTGACACAGTGTTTATGAGCAAATTCTGGCGCCATTTATTTCAATTGAGTGGTACTAAGCTGCTTGCAACTTCAGCTTACCATCCACAAACTGATGGCCAGTCGGAAGTTACAAATCGTTATCTTGAGCAGTACTTAAGAGCATTTTGCTCCGAACAGAATTCCCAATGGTCCCATATGTTGTGTTGGGCGGAATTGCACTACAACACCTCAGTGCATTCTGCTATCAATATGTCGCCTTATCAAGCAGTGTTCGGGAAGGTTCCAGTTCTGATTCCCCAATATCAGAAGAGTGCTGTTCAGGTCGAGGCCGTGGATGCATTGTTACAGCAACGACAAGAAGTATGGGAGTATTTGAAGATTCAGTTACGCCGAGCTCAAGAACGTATGAAGCATCAGGCGGATAAGCATCGGCAGGAACGCAAATTTCAGGTTGGTGATAAGGTTTTAATCAAGTTACAACCGTATAGACAAGTTTCTGTTGCACGAAGATCAAATCATAAGCTAGCTAAGAGATATTTTGGGCCTTATGTGGTTGAGAAAGTCATTAGTCCGGTTGCTTATCGATTAACTCTACCAGCAGGAAGCTTGATTCATCCAGTATTTCATGTATCTGTGTTGAAGCAATTTTATGGTGTTAATGATGTTAGTTGTGAACCATTGCCGTCGGAAATCATGCAGAACAAACCGGTTCAACAACCCATGGCTATTTTAGATTCAAGAGAAGTAGTGGTGAATGGTGTTTCACGGCTGCAGCATTTGGTCCAATGGTCAGCTACAGTTCCGGAGGATGCATCTTGGGAAGAAGATGAAGAACTACGCAAGGCTTATCCAAAACTGCTCCTTGAGGACAAGGACACTTTCCAAGGGAGGGCAGTTGATACGGTAGCAAGAAAGGGGACAAGGTTAAAGGGTGGGCCTACATGGGTCAAGGACTTTGTCCTATAGGCCCAGGGGTTTGTAAACCATGCTGTGGGTGCAGGCCCATTGTCTTTGTAGTTGAGGTAGTTAGTATGGTTGGGGGTTGTGCCTACGTGGCTTGTAACTACATCTATAAAAGGGTAGTTAGTTGTGTAAAAACAGTTATCTTGAATATACAGACTCTACAAATTCTTCTTGTTATTTCATACAGAACGCCTTCTGTATCAGTGAGCTTATAGGTTATTCCGATTCTGACTTTGCGTTGCAAATTGGATAGGAAAAGTACTAGTGGCACTTGCCACTTTCTTGGTTATTCACTAGTTTCTTGGCATAGCAAGAAACAAAATAGTGTAGCTTTGTCCACGGCCGAAGCGGAATATGTGACGGCCAGTAGTTGTTATGCACAAATTATTTGGATGAAACAACAACTTAAGGACTTTGCCGGTTCTTTAGATTAATTACTATGGTAAGAAAATGTCCCCATTGTGCCAGCAGCACCATGCATATATATGCAGCAGATGTTTTCTCAAATTTTCTTTCCTACACGAATAGAAGATTATAACTATTCAAACTGACATTTAAGCCATCAATCTCATTACGGCCAGAGTACTTATACATTCCCTATCAGTAAGTTAAACCCATCTCATTATATAATAATTACGAATCAATGGACTAAGTAGTTTATATAGCTGAGATTAAGAGTGACTTACAACCCAAATGCGTTCAATGTAAAAAAAAATTTCTTCCTGTGAATGTTGTTTTGTGTTTATTTGAATGGCTCTTTGACCATATAGGGATTTTTTTCGTTTAAATTTACCAATTCAATATCTGGATGATTGAAATTACGAGTTAGGGTCTTCGAGTGCCGTGAGGTAGGGCCAGCGTATCTAAAAGACGCCCCCTCACCCATGCGGCACTCTTGTAATTGAGGATTAGTGTTCAACCAAGTGATGACAGTAACGAAATTGAGACATGTCGTACTTAGGAAGAATCTCAGAGAAAGGAAACTTACAGCTCCTCTGTTCAAACTGTAGCCTTATGGGTGGTAAAATGCAAAAAATCTTTGCTGACTTTGGTTTTAGTGCTTTCCTTTTATATTTTCCTTTGCTTGTTTAGATTTACATCAATTTAGTTATGATTTCTTATAGGTATGCATTGCAGTGGCAATTGGTGTCGGTTTGGGTGTTAAAGAAGGTTTTGGCAAGGCATCCGAATTCTTTGCTGGGTATGCAGAATAATTTCATTTTATATTATCAACTAGAAAGTTAGTCCAATTTTACAGTGCTA
The DNA here is from genome assembly GCA_032173675.1 of Gastrolobium villosum. Taxonomy (NCBI): domain Eukaryota; kingdom Viridiplantae; phylum Streptophyta; class Magnoliopsida; order Fabales; family Fabaceae; genus Gastrolobium; species Gastrolobium villosum. The sequence goes on along the minus strand of JAVKPL010013583.1, from coordinate 67,430 downwards.
GAATAACCAATGTTCTGGATGAGTCAAAGTCAATATTCACAAACCCCCCTCGCCCCCCCCCCCCAAAAAAAAAAAAAAAAAAAACCCACACAACCACATCCTATCCTATTTTTCTATTTGGCCTTAGAATAGTATATCACCAAGAGCACAGAGTAGTAGTATTTTTTTTTATTTCTTGAGTGCAATCTTGGTTGATTCGTGAATTAGGAAAATAGGATTCATGGTTATTATATTGAAATTGTTAATTTCCATTTAGTTTTCTGAAACCCGAATGCATGCAAATTTGGGAATTTCGAATTGAGATTGAAATCGAAAAAAGAATATGCAGGATTTTAGGGTTTTCGATTTTGGGATTTTGGGGAAATATGTGCAATTTGTGTGAATCTGGTTGAATCTTGAATATGAGCAATTTCGAATTGAATATGTGCAAGAGTGTGAATCTGGTTGAATCTTGAATTTGGGAATTAGGGTTCGTATGGTATACTGACCTGAGAATTATTAAACCGTATAAATTTTATGAAACATTGATTTATTACCTCATCGATTGCAATTTGGGAATTTCTGATTCTTGCTCAACCCCACTTCCCTGGTTTGTTGTTGTGGTACATCTTATCCCAGAATTTTCATGACCTAATCTGCCTATAAAATGAGGTTTAAGGAGAATTTGATTGCTGCACATTTGGAATAGTTCTACACTTGTGGTTTTTCAAACTAAGAGAATTAGGAATTTTGAGCATATGTTTTGTTTCCACATTTTCATACCAATGGTTTTGAATACAGACATACAAGATTTAAGTTTCTATATTTAAGATTTTGTTAGAAGCAATTTAACATTTGATGTTTGATGTTGATTGTAGGTTGAAATCAGTAACTTCAATGATGGTAAGCAGTGGGTTGAATGCATAAAAGTTATATGTTCGAGCTTTTAAAGGAAAAGCTTTTTGTTCTACAAATAATGTCTTTATGGAAGTTAATTGGATGCTGAAGATTTTATAAATTCTTTGTTTAGATCACAATGAAGAAGATGAAACAGATGATGTTTCCTTGCAGCATCGTTAACCGTTGGTGATGTATCTTGTGGTTATTTGCATATAAATTTTTGCCTATCCATGCTTATTTATTCAAGTAAGTTTTTATATTGTAAAAAAAAAATTCATGAATTATATGTGGTTGTGCAAGTTGACAGTGATAAGCTTGGGGATTCTGATTCTCCTATTTTACGATCAAGTGAAGAGGAAATGGAACATTCACTACTTGGGATGTGTTCTGGATTCACACTCGAGAGTTCCTCATATTCCTTCCCCTCCTATTATGAGGGTTTTGCGAGTCTTAAATTTCCGCGAGAAAACTACCCTATCGGTTCCATAGCAGATATTTTCTGCCATAGCAGAGTAGCTCAGAAAGCATGGAGCTAAAACTTCACGCATCAATGGTTTCTCTGGCATCCGTTCCGCGCACAGAAAACTCCATCGTCTCGTCCCATTTCAAATTTGGAATCGCATTTCAGCCTTCGAATTACTCTCTTACCCTCGCAATCCCATCTTCGTCTTCCCCCACACCTCTTTTCTGCACCTACGCGGTTGCCGACGCGAGCAGGCTTCATCTCCGGCGAAACGGCACCACCAAAGGTCGTTCCACTCCACCTTTACGGAAGGGGAGTCACTCCAATGAACCAAAATTGAAGCTTGACGAAGGGGTCCATCAAAATCAAAACGCCCTATTTTCCAGAAGCTCGTTGAATGTGAACTTGCTGGGCTTGTGTGAAGAGGGTAAGCTCAATCAAGTTTTAGAACTAAAGGGTCAAAGTGTTGTTGCTGATTATAGTGTTTATCTTGCGCTCTTGAATTTATGCGAGGATACTAGGTCGCTTGAATCGGGGGAAAGGGTTCATGAATTCTTGAGAAGAACAAACTTTCGAGGGGACATTGAATTAAACAACAGATTCATTGGAATGTACGGGAAATGTAGCAGTATGAAGGATACGCGCAAAGTGTTTGATCAAAGGCCGGAGAGAAACATTAGTTCGTGGCATTTGATGATTAGTGGATACATGGTGAATGGTCTAGGGGATGAAGCAAGCAGGGATACCACCTGTACCGAAGTGGTACATAAATGTCTCCCATGGAGGGTGAAGTATGTTGATATAGGGGTGTCCATAGTAGCAATGGTAGAGACCAAGGCACTAATAGAGCTTCCCATGTATGTGCTCAAGGGGGAGTGTGTGTGGAAGTGGCTAAGGTAGCTCTCCATGGTCACAGCCGTAGAGACTGTGTGAGAGGGGGGTATTTAGAGCAAGAGCTCTAGTCAACCTAGCCAGCCTAGCCTTTTCAGGCTAGGCATGCTGAACCACTGCCTTTGTGCAGGGGCAGCTGGTGTGCATGGGGAAGAGGGGGCATCCTATGATGCCTTCTAGAAGAGGGCTCTTTAGGCTGGGCCTAACAATTGGGCCCCTGTGGGTGGGCTATCCAGAACAGAAGCCCCCCAGCTTGGTAGCTTTGCGAAGCAAGGGTGCCAAGATGTATGGCAGCTTAAGCTGGTTGCTTGTAGTGTGCAGTGTTCTAAGAAGGATATAATTTAACCGATCGTTAATACGTCGGCCTTCATGTTTTGTCTATTTGTTGTCACCGAGTATGAATTGTCTGGTAGGCGATGCTTAAGTGCTTCAAGAGAATCTTCTGTTATGACTTGCAATTGTGCTGAACTTTGTTGTCTTCAAAGGTGCGTCTTGTTATTGAGGAAGGTCTTCAAATGTTGTTGAAGTAGTAATAATTTAATTGTAAGAAAAAGCTGGTGAGCCCATGTTGAATCAAGTACCCTGTAGGTGTTGGCAACTGGAACAAGAATGTCTTGACCGTCTGATAATAATAAAATGATGTCGACAAGATTACAGATCCGAGCTTCATGAGAAAATAAAGTAGTTGATGAGATCTTCCGGAGAGGATGATGTGTTCCAAAATAAAGAGTGATAGAGAATCTCATGATAAATATATACTTCTTTCTTCGGGAGTTTTCCTTCTTCAGCAATAAAACTCGATGATATGTATGATAGATAACGCCCATGTGGAATCAAGCAGCTTGAAGATTTTAACGGGTGAAATAAAGACGTCTTGACCATCTGATAATAATAATAAAATAATGTTGTAGATGAAAGCTTCTGGGGAGAATAATTGTTCCAAGAGAAAGATGTGATGAAGATCCTGATGATAAATATATATGCTCCCTTCTTCAGAAATAAATCTCACTGGTGACGAATAATGTAGTAGACGAAAGCTTCACGAGAAGAGAATGTGTTCGCAGAGAGAAAAAGATTAAGAGTCTTCATAGATGATAAATATGTATATTCGTTTCTTTAACGACAAAGCACGGTGATAAATAATGCCCAGTGACTTGGGTCTTTGATGTCTGGTTGCTCCAATTTAAATCCTGCAACAACTAGTATAGTAGTGTATGATGATAAAAATTTGCCTAGATGGGACGTTGGCCAGACGCCGGCCATCTAGGACTTTTGCCGAAGGGTAGCACATCTCGGACTTTATTTACCGAGGGTGAGAACCATCTCGGCCTTCATAGTGTACCGGGGGTGAGAACCGTCCCGACCTTCATAGTTACCGAGGGTGAGAACCGTCCCGGCCTTCATAGTATACCGGGGGTGAGAACCGTCCCGGCCTTCATAGTATACCGGGGGTGAGTACCGTCCCGGCCTTCATAGTATACCGGGGGTGAGAACCGTCCCGGCCTTCATAGTATACCGGGGGTGAGTACCGTCCCGTCCTTCATAGTATACCGGGGGTGAGAACCGTCCCGGCCTTCATAGTATACCGGGGGTGAGAACCGTCCCGGCCTTCATATTATACCGGGGGTGAGAACCGTCCCGGTCTTCATAATTACCGGGGGTGAGAATCGTCCCGACCTTCGTAGATTATTTAAGCAACTCATATGGAATTTATAATCATATGAAATTTATAAAGATGCGGTAGAAGAAAAACATATATATGCTAGTGAAGAGATGTTGTTGCCTGGTGTTGAAAATAAAACTTGATTGTGAGTCTCGGTGGACACTTGGCGTGTAGATGTTGATTTGATAACTTGTAATATGTTGAAGAATATTGATCTGTGTTAAAAGAACCGAGGAGAGACTTCCTCTCTATTGGCTGGATGAAACTCTGGTCTTCCTATTAGGCGTGATGAAATTTTGGTCTCCTTATTGGACGTGATGAACATCCTGGCCTGTATAATTAGTTACCGGGGATGAGAGCCCTCCCGGCCTTCATAATTATTTATCTGGGGTGAAAACCATCCCGACCTTTACTTGGAAATCCACGAGAAAGTCTTCAGGAGTATATATTTTGTTTGCACACACTTCAGGAGTATATATGCAATGGCTAGTTTATGCCATAACTTGTAGTTTTTCAGTGGGTCCTGCCACTTAACATATTATATGATTTCAATTTGAAAATCATTTCAAACTTGATCTTCACGTGGCTGGACTGACGTCCATCAAGTTGATATGTATATAACAATATATTCAATTGATATATATATATATATAACTTAATGCTTGTCTTGTCTTGTCCTTGATAAGAATCTTTGAGAATCTAGCAGCAGCATAAAGTGAAAAATAATGTGTAGATAATATATATATTATATATATGTATATATATATAATATATATTAAATTGTAGACGAAAGTAATGGTAGATGCAGTGAGCAAACCATTAAATTGAATGAAAGTGATATCTTTGAATACCGATTTTTTCGACGTGGTTTGCACTCACTTTGAGTCCGCCAAAAAGGGAGCATATGCTTCTCGTGCACGCCACTCAGCGTATTATTTATTTCACTTTGAAAACCTGCAACAATTCTGAGCAAGTAATGGTTACCGTGGTGCTATCTCTGATTGTAGGTTGCAATTTTTTCCTGCTTGGTCTTGTCCGAGGGTCAATGAATTTAAGTGGAAAAATATATCATATTCTTCCACTTTAAAAAAGCTTGCAACCAAACTCCATCCCACGAAAGGTAACTAATTGAGAATTCCATGTGGGACCCATGTTGGTTGAATGTTGCTTATCAAAGTTGCTTGGACTTTGAATTGTATATGCACGGGTTTCAAGGCTAGAAATTCACGTGATGGGTATATTGAAATATTGGCTTCATTAAAGCTTAATAGCTGTAGACTTCCTTGTAGGTTGTAGCTATTGTTGATGTGATAACACAAGAGAATAAATGAAAGTTCATTGTACTTCCACATAGGGCCCACCACCGAATGAATAGAGATGATCTGTTGGGCGGTCTTTTGGCATTTTGATTTGGATTGCTTCCTCCGATCCTGCTTTGATTTGGCCTGGGACTTGTTCGTCTTGGACACTGACTAGATGTGGTGCTTCTGAGCAAAATAGGTATCCTTCTGCTGACCCACCGTGAGACAGCTCATCTGCTGGAAAATTAACTCTGCTTTGAACGATTGGGCGACCAGTAGGAAAACTTGCAGTGCTCACCGACCAACAAGTTGAAGGCGGGAAGATGGTTTATGCTCCTTCCATCTGGATGAAAATTTGTTGCCAGCAAGCTAGTTTGACTGACCTTGAGGAGGAATAGGCGAACATGCAGATGTGAGAAGGTTGACCACGATGTGTAGGGAACATTAGGCGGTTGTCTTGGTCGGCAGGGAATTAGAGACAAATCACAAATGAGAAACCAATAGGCCAAGGCGGTCAGCTTTGTCAATGACTGGCGGGAGGATGATCGGCAAAGACGGTTGTCCTAAAGTAGTTGACGGTCGATCATGGCGGGCAAGCGGTTTGTCCGCCCACGGGCTTGGATTTGCGAGGAAGGTGTTTGATGGAAAGCTGGCGAGAGATGTTGAGTGGTGGCAAGCGACCAACTATGCTCTTGGCGAGGGTAGATTTTTGCTTTGGAAGTAGTTTCCTGGTTAAAGGTGAACGCCAAGGAGTGTTGTGAACGCCCAGCAAGACACGTGAATGCCCAGGAGTGTGGTGAATGCCCAGCAAGACACGTGAACCCCAACAAGACACGTGAACGCCAAAGGATATATGAACGCCAGTGAGTATGTGAACGCCAAATGATATGTGAACGTCAGTGAGTGTGTGAACGCCAAATTTGTCGTTCCGTTCTGGTTGTTGGATGTGCGGGTTGTGGATGTTGGAAGCAGCTGACCAGATTGACGTGGTGGATAGTTCAGGGGAGACCGGCAAACAGCGGGGCTCTTTGTTGGGGTGGGCGACCGCCAATGGCGCTCGACATCTGCAATATAACAAAAAATAGAAAAAACATGGTATGTGTAGATGAATTCCATTTGCGGTGACCACACATTCCTTAAGAATTCAAATTCCTCTTGTTATGCTTTTCGTTTGCGGTGTGGACCGCGTGAAGCTACTTGTTGTAAGGATCTCCATTGTACAGCTCAATAGCAATGCGGCCATAAGCACCAGAAAAATAAAATAGTGAGCCATTACTGAGGAGGAAAAGTAGAGTCCTACTGTGAATAGAGTCGACGTATGCACAAAGAAACATTGTAGTGCAATATTATATAAAAAGAATGAATTTTAAACTTTAAAAGCCTTAGCTTGGCCTTAGTGATTTTAGCTTCACGTGACTTCCTTTCGTGAGTCATGCCTGGCGTTAGTTATCTCCATGCTTGTGAATTTGGTATGCTAAATTTCTTCCGGAGGAATCTTGCTGCGAAGTTGCCTTTATGAATGACGATGACTCGCGTGGGTCCCGCCTTTGAGTACCTGAAATCACTTAAATGGACGAAAAGTTGAATAGCTTGGATACAATAGCACGTAATATTATACATTATATGGGATTATAATATATAATATTTAATGTCCCACTAGCGCCAGACTGCATATATAATATGCATTGTAATAAAATCTGAATTTTTTTTTCTAACTTCTTGGAAAGCGTGTTTAACTTTGAGGCGTGGAGAATCTATCAAAGGAGATCTGATCGGTTTGAGGTGGATTATTCTGGCTTTGAAGCATTGTCACTTTAACTTGGTAATAATCGATTTGAGATGGATGTATGCTCTCTTAACTTTAAGTTCGGTGGGCTCGAACGGTCCTCAAAGTTTAGCGGTCTTTGGGCGAGTGGCTACATCATCAGAGGGGCTTTGCGACTGTCATTGTAAGCAGCCGAACATGAGATCGGTCGGTGTGAGGCTTTAAGAGCTTGACCGGCGGTGGGTATCTCCGTTTCTGGTTTCTGACCGATGTGGGTTCCGATCTGAGGGGTGACCACCATGGCGTTCCCGGTTGATCAACGGCGGGTTCTGATCTGAGGGGCGGTTGCCAAGGTGCTTATGGTTGACCGGCAGTGGGTTTTTCTATTGGGCGGGCATGGTTCCGCTGTGACCCATTGGTTATAGTTGGGCGATTGGCTTTGATTGAGCGGTTCCTTTTCTTTGGTGTTTGAAATCTTGGGCGATTGGCGTGATCGATTTGGAAGCTTGAAGTGAAGTCCTAGACGTCTGTGTTCGAAGTTGGCGGTGGCTTCTTTGGGTGATGATGGCAGGCGGTGGAACCTGCCTTGGGCGGTGGGCCTTATCTTAGAATGATTTGTTGTTTGAGAAGCTGTGAAAGCTTGTGAGATACCAGTGGTGGTCGGCAAAGTGGGGTTCCGGTTCTTCGTGGATGTTGGGCGATCAGCTAAGGTGGTGCTCTTCTGGGCGACCGACATGAAGAAATGATGTTTTGCGCTCTCTTGTAGTTGGTCATGGTAGAGTCATGAAAGTTGCATGCGCCGGCTTGAAGTTGAGTTCTGGTGCTTTGGTATTTTGATCTTTCTGGTTCTTCGTTCTGTAGATCTGAGTTTTCCTTCTTCTTTTGGAGAAGATTCTTGGTCTGAACCTCTGTGGGTTGTTAAACTGGAAAAAAGGGAGTTCATAGCTTTCTTTGAACTTCCGGTAAAGAAATGGGAATTGGAGTTTGCCTTTTCCCACAGACGGCGCCAATGTACTCATAGTGGTACATAAATGTCTCCCATGGAGGATGAAGTATGTTGATATAGGGGTGTCCATAGTAGCAATGGTAGAGACCAAGGCACTAATAGAGCTTCCCATGTATGTGCTCAAGGGGGAGTGTGTGTGGAAGTGGCTAAGGTAGCTCTCCATGGTCACAGCCGTAGAGACTGAGTGGAGAAGAAGAGGTCCTTCCCTCAATGTGAGAGGGGGGTATTTAGAGCAAGAGCTCTAGTCAACCTAGCCAGCCTAGCCTTTTCAGGCTAGGCATGCTGAACCACCCCCTTTGTGCAGGGGCAGCTGGTGTGCATGGGGAAGAGGGGGCATCCTATGATGCCTTCTAGAAGAGGGCTCTTTAGGCTGGGCCTAACAATTGGGCCCCTGTGGTGGGCTATCCAGAACACCACCTGATGGGGAAACTTTTGCATTGGTTTTGGCTGCATCTTCCAGGGCAGAAGCTATTGAAGAAGGGTTCGTGCACTTTGAATCCATGAAAGAGTATGGAATTGTACATGGCATGGAGCACTACTTGGAGGTTATTAATATTCTGGGCAGTGCTGGTCAATTGAATGAAGCTGAGGAGTTCATTGAGAAAATGCCTATTGAGCTTGGGGTTGAAGTTTGGCAAGCTCTTCTTAATCATCAAGAATCTACGTATTTGTGGAGACTGCCACAATGCAATCAAAATTATGTCAAAGATTGTTGGAAGGGAGCTCATTGTTAGGGATAACAAGCGATTCCATCATTTCAAATATGGAAAATGCTCCTGTGGAGATTATTGGTAGTCTTGTTAAAAGTACTCAAGTGTAGATACTCTGATGCTATACTACTAGATTGTTTCTTTTGTACTGCCAAAATATTCAAAGTTCAAACTTCAAATTAATAGACGGGGAGATCAAAGAATGTTTTGTTCCATCTATGAATTGACCGACATAGCTTCCATCTATTAATACATGTTTGTTAGACTAAAAAAATTGAAGTTTTATCTAAACAGTATTTGGTATGATGCTGCATAATGTTTATCGTGGCTTCTGGTATAAGCTATGAAGTGTACTTACTAATGTGCTTTTCTATGCGTCCTGATTTGTCTTTCTTTGAAATAGCATGGAATTTAGGTGGCATGAGCATCCTTTAGATGGAATCTGGAGAGCTTTTATTTCATGCGTTTTATGTTTATTATGTTCTGCGAAAAGTGATTCTGTAATGTTATAGAGATTCGTTTTGCGTGTCATATATATATATATATATGGGGAAAACATTGTTTTAGTTTTGCTAACACAACGTTCATTGTAGGTCTGTGGGAGGCTGATCCGGTACAAGCCATTGCTATGTTGACAACCTTCATTGCAGAATCCGGGTCGAATTTTCCTTCAAGCTTGGGATCTACAATTATATTCAAGTCTTTTGTTTCCACTTTAGTTTTTATCCAATAACGTATGTGCATCGCTGGGCTGCCATCTAATATTAATATTGCACCACGGCCTGTTACTAATTCTAATAGAATAACTCCAAAGCTATAGGTATCGGCATTCTCACTCTTAATTGAGGATTCGCTGAATAAATAGACAATGTAGTTAGTTAGTTAGTGTACCCCAGCAAATCCATGATAAGAAAAAGTTGTGTGCACGTGCTTATCATATACTAGGTAATATGGTACAATACTTGGTTCCTTATAGGACCCAAATAAAAATATTGAAATCAAGGAATCCGAGCTTACTCTGGGTCACGGTATCCAGTAGTGCCCCAGTATTCACTTCTTGAAGTTTCTCCTAATTGGTTATCATTCTTAAACATCTTGGATACGCCAAGATCTGCTATCTTAGCTTCCAAGTCTTGACCCAAAAGAATGTTTGCTGGCTTCACGTCCCTATGTATGATAGGAGGGTCACATCCGTGGTGTAGATAATTCAATCCTTCCAAGACCAAACACATATTAATTCATCAAATGTTACTACAAATTGCAATAAAAGAATAAAACCACTTATGCATTTAATTACAAGGCAACAGGTTAATTATAAGTCTCGGCAACACAGTCATAAATGAAATATATAAAGCATGCAATTAATTAGTCTAGTTTAAAAAAATCTAGAAAATAATTGAACAGGTGCAACTCAATTGGGGAGTTTTTTTTTTTTTTTTTAAATGAAAGGAAGAAAAATGAGTAAAACATTCATTCCTTTTGTTGAATAGCAAAATGTGTTTTAAAATAGGATGTCATTTTTTAACCAATTTGATGATCTGAAGACCATAACATTTGGAATTAACGTGAAGGTAAGTAAACGTAAAATCATAGGAAAATTTGAAAGGAGAAGTGAATGTATACAAGAAAGGCACTACTGGTTTCCAAAAAAATTGAAGATATACACAGTTACTCACCCTCTGCAGCATCGATTGCTATCTGAAGCCTCTTCTCCCAACTTAAACTATGTGAATTTGCACCTGCAACCATGATATATCATCACAACTCTTTCTTCGATCAAATATTAAGTGATGCCATGAAGATTACAGTTAATAAATAAGGTAAAATCTGGAGCAGTGTATAAGTCTACCTGAGAGATAGTGTTTGAGGTTGCCATTGGCCATGTATTCATATATAAGACCCATATGATCATTGTCATCACAATAACCAATGAGGGACACCAAGTTTTTGTGATGAACTATCATTAAAAGCTTAGCCTGCGAGAAATGATTAGGATAGATAATTTTGATTTTGAATGGCTTTTCATTGAATATGTATTGTGTAACCCAGTGACAAAATATGGCACTATATATATATATATATGTATAGTTACCTCAGTCTGGAATTGCCTCGTCCCTTGAGATGATGACGAGGAAAGCATCTTCACGGCAACTTGAGTGCCATCTGTCATGTGACCCGAGTACACTTGTCCAAACCCTCCTTCCCCAATGACCGTTTGAAAGTTGTTTGTCATTTCCAAAAGCTCATGGTAAGAGTATTGCCACTTCTTAGATGTCAGAGTGGTTCCTTTCATTGACCTCGTTTTCATTCATCTCCTCCTCTTTGTTACAAAAGAAATAAAATGAGACTAAAGCAACAAAGCCTTTACTTCCAAAGGTAGTCCAAGTATATATTGTTAATATTTTCCTTCCTTTTATTTTGTGTCTGAAGGGCCGGCTTGGCTCAGCGGTAAGCTTGCTTGTCATGATGTGTCAGGTCGCGGGTTCGAATCAGCCTGCCTCTCTGCAAAAAGCATGGGAAAGGCTGCCTAGAGTATTCCCTTCCTCAGACACTCACGAAGTGGGTATTTGAACTGGGTCGGCCCTTATTTTTTATTTTTTATTTCGTGTCTATTCTTCAAATTTTGAGAATTGGAGGGAAGGAGTAGTATATAATTAAAGCTATATATAATTACCTGATTGTTTATTTTTTCTCAGTTTCCAATAAAGAACAAAAACAACCAACCCAGCTAAAATTGTTAATCCCAATGCAACCAGGGAAACAACACTGATCTTTTTCTTCCTTGAATCTAAGTCATTGGAATTATCATCATCCACCCTGAAAACAATACACATTATTATTACACGTAAATGTTTGATGGCATGCATCTTCTTGAGAATAGACTTGCAATAAGCATATCTAGGTCTATAGCAAGGCATACCGCAGTAGAAGTGAATGAGCCCTCCGTCTTTCTAGAAGACTGGCAGGGACATCACCAGAAAATTGGTTTCCCTTCAAATTCCTGCAAATAATTCGATTTTCTTGCATCAGTTTACCACTATATATAAGAACTCCACTCCACCATTATCAGAAGACTTACAAATATTGAAGGAATCTCAATTCTCCCAAAAAGGAAGGCATTGATCCAGTTAAGTTATTGTTATATAAATCCCTGAGTCAAAAAATAATGTAATTTCTGTTATATTAAATATATGAAGAAAACGGTAATTCGTATATGTTAAAACCATAATAGATAGATTGGAAATGCTATACCATGTTCTTTGATAAATATCTTTTATGATGTAACCTGGTGCCCCAATGTCCCATCGTTGGAAGAGTGATAGAATAGCAGATTCCCCAAACAGTGAAGCAGAGCTCCCAAACCCCGCATTGTATAAAGAACTATTAAGTGGTGCACTCCCCCATTCTGAGATTCGAGGAGGTCCTCCCTTGTGCACAAAACAAATATTTATCCTATCTGAGTCTACCATCTTGATAAATTCCATTTTAATTTCCTTAGAAGCATTCGTACATTTTAGGGATGACCAGAAATTGACACCAATATAGAGATCAATTCCTGGCATATTCTATTCTCCATCGTAGTCGCTGAAATCGATGGAAACTCTTATGTACTGTAAAGTGTCTCTTTCTCCAAGGGTGAAGAAATAACAGAACCTCGTTCTATTAGACCCTGCATTCAAAGGCCGGTAAAAATGAGATATGAGTGGCTTAAAAACAAGAAGCTTCCACTTTAAAAATGTAACTAAGAAAACATAGGTATTATTTTTACAATGGGTTTTATAATTCTCATGTAATATGAGAATTGAAATCTCATGTTGTAGAGATAAAAAGCATGTGGGATCCATATGTTAGAAAAAATTATGTGTAGGACCCACATCAGCACGGAAATCGAAGGGTGTGTAGGACGATTTCAATTCTCATGTTAAATGAGAATTATAAAACCTTTTTACAATTATCAGTTACCAATCAGTACAGTTTAATCTTTTTATACAGACTGTTCAGATAAAAAAAAAATAGATTTTCGCTTCTTATATGTTTTGGTCAAAATGTTTGTCAAAACCATATCAAACCAACCCAAAGTCTCACCAAATTCAAAACGCTAGTTCATGACACACAAATGAACAATTCTCGATATCAATCAGCTATTAAATTCAATTAAAATCCGAGTTGTCAGGCTAAACCCAAGGCTGCCCAAAAACAGGACACAAGAACATGACAGCAGATTTTGAGAGAATTCTAGGAATTCAAAAATTCTCTTATTTTCCAGATTTGAAGAACTTCCATTTAGCTTTAAGTGGCCGCAAGTTTCATGTAATTTAGACCTCTCTAACTCAAGTTATCACAAAATTAGTTCAGGCATGTTATCTAGTACCCTTAGACAGCAGCTACCCAACATGCATCGTACATGTACTTAAATTTCCATGAAGATAACAACGAATGTAACATTGGAAAATAATCAAGCAGTCAATGTATATTTTACATCAAGACACTTAACATATTTGACATAGTCATTCTTAAAGAGCGCTAACCTGTTTGTAGTTGTTGTGCATGAACTGAAATGGTAAGACCAAAGCAAAGGATCAGCAACAGAATGCGAACAATGGAACTCAAACTCGACATCTGATCGGCAACAAGACTTTGTGGCGCAACAGCAGGTTGATGAAGCCCAAGAAGTAACAGTAGATGAAGCCCAAAAGGTTAGAAGGCTTAAAAGGAACAAGGTTCAGCCCAAGTGGATGACAGATTATATGTTAAAGAAGTAGCAATGGGTAGCAATGGTTATATGTTAAATGGCATTGAGACTTTTATTTGCATCCTTTGGTTGTTGAAGGAGGAGCCTACCGGCCTACCCTCGACGAGAGGCATTTTGGAACCAAGCCAATTTTGGGCAGCTTTAATGTTCTTTGTTTTTTTCTTTTCTTTCGTCATCCCTGTTCATATCTACTTTATAGTTATTTGACTTGGTTAGTTTAGTTTAGTTCAATGGCGGAGCTAGGGAGGGACTAGGGGGGCACCGCTCCCCCCAAATTTTAAGAATTTTTTTTTAATATATATATAAAATAAAATTTTGTTAATATTATTAAATTATTTGTTTTAAAAATTGTACAGTATAAAATTATTCGTCATTACACCATTAGATATCACACTATACTCAATCTTTTTTATTCCTATGGCTATTCCTCTATCAATTTTAACAAATCTTTTTTATTTCTATTGTTATTCCTCTATCAATTTTAACAAGCCCTCGTGGCCTCATCTGTATCCCAATGAAAAAAATTCTCTCTCAATTTTAATAAATCTTCTCAGCTCAAGTATCTCATTATCTCTATTTTTTTTATGAAATTAACAATGCTACTATTATTTGATTGTTTTGTTTCAAAATCCGTTCATATCATCCCCATGTTTTGAATGTTTTGTTTCGACTCATTATCTTCCATGGATTAACATTTTTTTTATACCGACCTTCGGTGCATTAATGTTTAGATAAATAAACTCATCTATACGAATCTTTTTTAATTTATTGGTTCATACGTGTTTTGATTTTTTATTTATTTATTTGTCCAACACAATTTATTCTTTCAATTTGAAAAGTAATCCCCAATGAAACATTAAATCATTAAACACGTAGAGTAAGAGTCAAATGAAGTGATCTTAATTAGCTTACCACCTTTTTGCTCTCTTTTCATTTGCATAATTGTGTTTCTCTTTATGTAGTGGTTTCGTACAGAGAAAATCAAATTTGCTCTAACTTAAAAGATTCACTTTTTGGGACAACTTGGTTGTAGTTTTTTATTTTATTTTTCAAAAAATATGTAGTTAAAATCATTGTTTAAGTTAAGACACTTTTTTTTTATTATTATTTTAAACTATTTTTTATGTCTGTCGGACCGAGCAATAGTAAGAAATGTTAATATTTTGGTAAGAAATTAACCAAATGAATTCCTACGAGGTCAATAGGTAAAAAAATACTAATATTATGCAAAACAAAAAATTAATTTTCGCCTCCCTCTCCTCTAATCCTGGCTCCGCCACTGGTTTAGTGGATTGTAACTGAATTGTAATTTTATTTTTTCATCTGACCTCACCTGAAGGGTCGGTTTGGCTCAGCAGTAAGCTTGCTTGCCGTGGTGTGTTAGGTCATAGGTTCGAATCAGTCTCTCTGCAAAAAGCAGGGGAAAGACTGCCTAGAATATTCCCTTCCCCAAATACTCACGAAATGGGTATTTAAACTAGGTGGGCCCTTTATCTGACCTCACCTACTGTTGTATATATATACTTTTTCCTTCTTTCTGTTAATAGATGAGTCTACAATTTTTCAGAATTCATTTTCTCTCCCTTAAACACTTTCCCCTTTTCTCTCTGGTCTGTGTGTAATATGGTATCAGAGCATATTATATATATATCAACATCTCTGTACTCTTCCTTCTTACTGTGTCCAGTCTCTTCTGTAAGAACTCTCAGAAGCAACCCAATTCTCACGAAGAAAAAGAGAAGCAAAAATCCCAAGATGCAACAACTCAAATGGTGTTTAAGTAATGTAATGTGTAGGCTTAAGGCTCCCCTCAAAATGGTCTTTCATTATAGAGTAGCCTTGCAGTTGCAGACTTTGCTTTCACCTTCCATTTTTTATTTTTGTCACTATATGCAGAAAATCACAGTGTGAACTGTGTGAACAACTTGAACTATCTTATTTTTTTTTTTTTTTAAAAAAAATAGATATAAAAGTAATAGTTTACCTAAAAAAGATAGATATAATTGAGTGATACTTATGACACGCGTACCTAAATTTCGTTAAAAAAAGCACATGGTAAGAAATAAATTATTTTTTCAAGTGCATTAATTTATAATTTCATTAATTTTTCGAGTAAAGCGTTTGAATATTTAAAATTATAAAGTAATCATTGAAGTTAACTTTAATATTTAATGAGAAGGGATATTCTTAGTACCAAATTTTTCCACTACCAACTTACTACCTATCTAATCACCATTGGATTAATATTTTCTCTCTCTTCATAAATTTTTTAGCATTCTCTCTCTTTGATCCAATGCTGATTAGATTGGTAGTAAGTTGGTAGTGTAAAATTTAGGTATTCAAAATATCCCCCTCATATTTAATTATACAATGACTTTTTGCAATCATATTTAGTTTGCTTTAAAATGTTTATTTTTAATTAAAAAATACTAAAAAAAATTTTTGGAGGATATATTTGTTACGAAGTTACTTTTTGCCTTGGCAGTGGGTGTTAGAAACATAAATGATAACAAAACTTTAACATATACTGTTATAAAAGGGATTTTCTTAGTTTGGATAAATGGAATTAAAAACAACTACAACTTAGTACACAGTCTCATCAAGTCCCTATTAATAAGGTCAATACAAAAATGTGGTATTTCATGCCAAATATGAACCTCTACGCCATAGCTTCTAACTATTACAGCTTCTTTTTATTGCAATTTACAACTGTTGGTGCATTTAAACATTCACTCCTTTTTTAATTTTGTTTTGATATATTAATTAAGGGAAAAAAAAAAATTCCGATGTTATTTTAGATAACTTTATCTAATGTTCATCGAAACTACGTCATTTTGGGTTAAAAAATTAGAATGATAAAGACTATTATAACCCTGAAATAAATTAAAATTATAAAAATATCATGATTTCCGTCCCAAAATGACGTCATTTTGATGAACATTAGATAAAGTTATCTAAAGTAACATCAGAAAAAACAAACCCATTAATTAATTCTTTTCTTAAGTAGTATACTAACACTTTATTAATATCGTAACTAAATGGGACTTTTAAGACAGTGATTAATATAATTAAACACAATTATTTATTTAATTATTTTTTAAATAATTGAACCAAAAAGTTTAAAGAGCTAAACATAATTACGCATTTTCTTTTGAAGAAAAAAAAATATATATTGAAAGTTTTAACCGTACTCCAGTATGTATGTATACTCTTTATTGAATAATGCATTGCTTCCTTATTTATTCTTTCAGGATACATGCGTCCACGCTGATTTGTTGATAAGTTATTGGATAATATTTCTCTGATGTCGCATAAGATAAGTATTATCTCATGCTCAAACAATAAATAGTAGAGAGAAAAAAGCTGAAAGTGAGAGAGAAAAATCTTGTGGGACCCATTTGAAAAATGTGAGTGTAGGAGATAATATTTTCTTTATGTAACATAAGAAAAGTAATTCCGTAAGTTATTATGTGTCAATTATATTTGATAATTTTTTAAAGTATTTATAATAAAACCAATAACTAATAAATATTAGACAATTTATTTAAGATTTCATAGTTAACTCCAAAAACTTCATAATACATCCTAAACTTCAAGTCAAGAAGGATACAGGAATGGAAAATATATATTCTTTAATGTTTTTTTTAATATTTTTATTATTAAAAAAATCTAGTACTAATGATAATGGTTAAAATCTTGATTTATTACTACGATTTTTTTATTTTACGATTTTATATTTTATAATTTTTTATCTCCTTTTTGATTTTACGTAAAATTTCAATTTTAACTACCATTGTTACTTTAGACTAAATATACTTTAGGAGGTAAGATATTCTTACTACCAAATATTCCCCGTACCAATTTACTATCACTTTTTAGGTGTTGGATCCCACTTTTCAACAGATAGTTTTTGAAAAGAAAAAAAAAAAACTTGTAATACACTATCAGTAATACATAATTATATTAAATTAATAATAAATTGATAGTAAAAATATTTGATAATAAGAATATGTACGTGATAATTTAAAAAATAATTGTTACGTCGTTGCCTTGATAGTGCGAAAATCGGCCAAAGTATCATGCCAACGGTACAACACTTCGGTACGTGATAATAAGACGGATGGGCTTTATAAAAAAATAACTTTTTATGTCTTATTTATTTTAGAAGTGTTTTTTTTTTACAATAGTCAAAATTATTTAGATTTTTAAAAAATATATTTAATTTTTGACTTTTGTTTTTTTAGAAGCTAAAATTTTTTGCTTACAAAAGAGAGAGTAGATTTTTGCTCCTATTTTTTTACTTCTACTTTTTTCTTAAAAGCAAAATTCCAAACGGTAGTGTCTCTGCCAAGTCCTGAAAATGTATTCTGATCTGAAAATTAGCAGTTGCTGCCGCATATGTTTGATGTGAAACATAAATTATTAAAGACTGCCGGATAAATAAATAAAAAAACATATAGATTAAAAGAAAGAAAAATATTTTTTTCAGTTACATAAAATAAGTCTCCCTTTTGTATTAATAAAAATAATAGACCAACAGGTATTTTAAGTTTTTTTTTTTAATAAAAAATAAGGAATCGCACATCGTTTGTCTCAGCGATATAAAACAAGTTGTCTTCTGTTGCATAAAAATAATAAATTTCATTAAAAAATAGGTAGTAAAGGAAAATAAAAATAAAAATACTTTTTCTAGTCATTCATTTATTTTTTTAACCATAATACATTATTAGACATGAATTATTTTTTAATTATAATTTTTTCATTAGACTTTCGTAATAATTGTTATAAAAAGGCTTTTGTAAAAAAAAAAATATATTAGATTAATAAAAGGTGAATGCAGTTGTAAGTGTTAGGAATGTGGCTTCCATACTCAAGAGGGGGGTGAATTGACTATTACAAGATTTTCGCAAAAGCCCCCTTCTAGTTTTTAAATAATCATTTCAAGCACACTTTGACATATGAAAAGCTAATCAATGCATTCAAACAATTCATAACATATAATGTATCACAATTGTAGAACTTATACTAGCACAGACACAAGATATCAAAGAAGCAATTAAAGTGCTAGAAATAAAGAGATTAGAGTTTAGAGAATTGCAAACACTATATATCCTGGTTCGGTCACCACCACTTGTGACCTACGCCCAGACTGAAGTAGCTCGATCAACTCTTTCACTAATGGTCAAGTTTCACGGGTGCTTGACAAACCTTTACAATCTTCCAAGACTTCGGGTTCTTGGATACCTTTCAAGACTTCGGGCTCTTGATGCCTTACAATTTTTCACTCCAAATTTACTCAGGAATTTGGTGACCTTTCAAACAATGGGTTTCACAACCCTATCAACTCAAGAACACAAGAAGAGAAATATTTGGAAATGAATATACACTCTCAAAATGTGGATATACAACTTGAAGCACTATGGGTATATGGATTTTCAAGATATGAGCTCAAATATATTTGATCTTTGAAATATATGAAAGAATATGCAAGTGATAGTGTAGAAGCTCTCAAAGTATGCTTAATGTGTGTAGAAATAATGCTCTTAAGTTTTTGAGTCATTGGGAATGCATATATAGTGTTTCTAAAAACTAGCCGTTGGAAAACTAGCCGTTAGAAAACTAGCCGTTTATAGCCGTTGGAAAACTAGCCGTTAGAAAACTAGCCGTTGGAAAACTAGCCGTTGGAAAACTAGCCGTTGGAAACTAGCCGTTATAGCCGTTGGGATCTCATTTGAAAAACTAGCCGTTTTATAGCCGTTGCGATCTCATTTGAAAAATTAGCCGTTTTATAGCCGTTGAGATCTGTCGTAGTGGTAATTGATTCACAACTTGACAGCAAGAACATTGTTTCGTATTTTGGCTACAATTTGAGTTATACTTGTCGGATTAATGTGATCTTGGTCTCGTTGGAAAGATAAAAGAGAGATCTACAACTTTTATGAAGAACACAAAATCCAAATCCATCATCTTGGATACGAAAAATTGCATGGAAGGCAGCAGCGAATTTAAGCAATAAATTCTAAGTTCAAATGTGTTCTAGCTTGCTTCCAACCACTTTTTGTGAAAGATCTTGACTTGATAAATATGTTTTGAATTTATAAAATATGTCAACGATCTTTTCCATGGATTTGAAAAACATGTTTGAAAAACATCTTGATTATGCAATTTGAAAAACATGTTTACTTTGAGAAAAACTTTGAGCTCATGCAATGCAATCTGCCAAATACCCTCACATATATTCTAAGTCCTAAAGATATATTCCAAATATGATTTTAGACTTAGCTTTATGTCTTGTGTCTTGGATCTTTTCTTGAACTTGATGCTTTGACTTGTTGGATATGACAATGCTTGACACTTTGTTGGTTTTGATCATTTTTCACCATGGTTATGATATTGTGCTTCTCTTAGATGTTGTCCATGGTTAGTTGTCTTTGATCTTGGTGTTGCAATTGATCCAATGATCTTGCCACTTTGATATAACATCACTCTTCTTGTGTGGCTACATCATACATGTTCAAAATCCACATATGATTGATGCTTTTCACTATTGATCAATGCACTTCTCTTTTTGTTGTTGCCACTTTGTTATCATCAAAACATACCTTGTATTTACAGTAAGCCCCTATTACTATGGGTGAAACTGGTCCGGGCTGGCCTATAGGGGCCAACGGCTCGGCCTATATCAGGTCAGATCTGATTTAGTATATTTTATATATATTGTACTATTTATTTTAAATAAAATAAAATAAAATAGAGTAAGTATGTCTTGAAGAAAAAATAAAAGATATAAATTTAATCAATTGTAATTATTTATAACTTAATTATAGTCGATTATATTTTAATAGAAATCTTACTTTATTTCTTATATAGGAGGAACCAACATCTCAACATGTTAGATTGTGTATATAAATATATTAAAAGATTTTTGGGAGATGTTATACTTACTACAAGCATCATGATGTGTTTGTTGGATTCATGTAGTTATTTTAATTTATATAGTATGGATTTGTTTGTTGGATTTGATGAAATATATGTTATTCAGTTTGAGCATTTTGTATTTGAAAATGACTTAAATGCATATTGTATGAGTTTTGTTATGACTCATGATTCTGTTTAGACGTTGAAATTATGATTTTTGGTGTAGCAACAGAATTTGAGTACTTTGTAAAGTTGATTCATAGGTCTGCTTGGAAGTTAAAAATTAACAGACTAACGGGCCAAGGCAGACCATTTGTTATATTATAAACGGGTCAATTCAGGCTAACAGTTAGATTCATACTAGGCTTGGGGCAGGCCAAATTGAAATTTTTTGACGTATGCTTGAGCATTTCGGGGTAAAACTTAGCCCGACCCGACCCACTTTCACCACTACCTATTACATATTCACGGGAATTAACTGTCTTACAACTCTATAGCCAAATGAGGTAAATGCTGATTTGTCTGTGCTGTACTTTATTTGAGTGGGTCATCACTCATCACTAATTGATTCATTTGTTGCTATATGCCTATATATGCTCCTTCTGATGCACTTTAATTTTCTTAAGTTTTCAACTTGTCAATTTGGAAACGCTGTTTTTGACCTTTTTTTTTTTTATAAAAAAAAACAAAAAAACTCATAACAGCTTTGCAGCCTTCATATATTTAATATCCTCTCAGACTCTGAAAAATCAGCATAAAAGTCATTAGACAAAAATTGGTGAGCTAAGGTTTTCAAAAAAAAATAAAATTGGTGAGCTAAGGTTATTCACAGTTGAAACAAAAGCATTCATTCCATTATAAATCACATTAGAAAAAACAAAGAAATTCTTCACTTAATAGTGACCAATCAGAACAACACTTTGTTTCAAGTGCCAGCTAGCTAGTCATTGCTGTTTCATTCACTGACTGAGAAAAGAGAGAAGACTTTAATCTCTCTCGAAAATGTATAGAAAGTAAGATATATACGGCACGTAATTACTTCAAAAACGGCTTCTGGAGAAATTTGGGATATTATTCTTAAGAAGATCCTTCTCAAGAATTATAAAAATAATTAATTATACAATCTGAATTTATATTTATAATTCATCGTCAGGTATACCCAACCTAAGTACTTGTCAATAAATTTTATCTCATATATTCCATGCTTCATAGCATCAAAATTATCAAATTATTGTGCCAATTTTCATACATGATACGAACAATTTTATTAGTCTTATTATTTTCTTATAAAATTTCTTCGTACTTTAAATGAGAGAATAATCTCTAGCAAAAATAAATTAAAATTCCTAACATTTTAATTTTTGTAATCTTTTTTTTTTCCTGTTTAAATACACATTTCAAGTCATTATACTTCAAAAACGTAAAATTTTATCACATAAATCGAATTTAATGATTAATAAAAAAAATCGAATTTAATGATCACATGACATTATCCAATTTGAAACCACAGTCATTAATATTGTTTCTTATTTTAAAATTTACAAATAGGGTAAAATGTGTGTTATTTTAAAAGATGTAAAGTTGTGTCATTTTAAGAGAGAGAAAGAGATAGATAAAGGAGGAGAGAGAATTAACAAAAAAATAAAGGATAAAGTTCATCAATGTCCCTGTGGTTTATTCCAGAATCACTTATGCCCCTATGGTTTTTTTCTTATCACATATGCCCCCGTGGTTTGTAAAAGGGTATGTTTTTTATCACATATGGTTTCTTATTTTTTACAAAGCACATGGGCATATGTGATAGAAAAAAGTCACAGGGGTATTGGTGAATTTTTCTCAGAAATAAATAAAGGTGTGGGTCTCATTTCTTTATGAGAGTGAAAAAATATAAGTTATGTCATTTAAAAGGATAAACATTTTTCGCTTACAAAATATTGTAGTTGACTTTATCCGATCCAATTTACAAATAATTGTGTCATTGCCAAATCTCCATATATACAAGGGACCTGATAAGTTAATTCCTCTTCTGCTCTCGAAAATGAGAATGTAATTAATTTTTGGAGAAAGGATATTCTTACTACCAAGATTTCTACTACTAACTTACTATCTATTTAATCATCATTGAATCAAAGAGAGAGAATGTTAAAAAAAAATTAAAAAAAGAAAAAATATTGATCCATTTTGTAGAAGATTTTGGTAGTAAGAATATACCTCCTCTAATTTCTGATAGGATAGTTTACCTGATAAGCTAACTTAGTCCGAATCAAGTCAAGGGGAAAAGTAAAAAGTACAGCTATCCCTCGGGAGTGTGACCATTTTATCACGTTTCACTAAATTATTTACCAGATTATCACGCGAACAGTAAAAATTTTCGGTATGCCACGCGACATAATTCGTTACACTGTGAAGGAGGAGCCTACCGGCCTACCCTCGACGAGAGGCATTTTGGAACCAAGCCAATTTTGGGGCAGCTTTAATGTTCTTTGTTTTTTTTCTTTTCTTTCATCATCCCTGTTCATATCTACTTTTATAGTTATTTGACTTGGTTAGCTTAGTTTAGTTGGATTGTAAGGAAATGTAATTTTATTTTTTCATCTGACTTCACCTGAAGGGCCGGCTCAGCTCAGCATTAAGTTTGCTTACCGTGGTGTGTTAGGTCGTGGGTTCGAATCAGTCTCTCTGCAAAACGTAGGGGAAAGACTGCCTAGAGTATTTCCTTCCCTAGAGTATTTCCTTCCCTAGACATTCATGAAGTGAGTATTTGAACTGGGTCGGCCCTTTATCTGACCTCACCTACTGTTGTATATATATATTTTTTCCTTCTTTCTGTTAATAGATGAGTCTACAATTTTTCAGAATTCATTTTCTCTCCCTTAAACACTTTCCCCTTTTCTCTCTGGTCTGTGTGTAATATGGTATCAGAGCATATTATATATATATCAACATCTCTGTACTCTTCCTTCTTACTGTGTCCAGTCTCTTCTGTAAGAACTCTCAGAAGCAACCCAATTCTCACGAAGAAAAAGAGAAGCAAAAATCCCAAGATGCAACAACTCAAATGGTGTTTAAGTAATGTAATGTGTAGGCTTAAGGCTCCCCTCAAAATGGTCTTTCATTATAGAGTAGCCTTGCAGTTGCAGACTTTGCTTTCACCTTCCATTTTTTATTTTTGTCACTATATGCAGAAAATCACAGTGTGAACTGTGTGAACAACTTGAACTATCTTATTTTTTTTTTTTAAAAAATAGATATAAAAATAATAGTTTACCTAAAAAAGATAGATATAATTGAGTGATACTTATGACACGCTTACCTAAATTTGGTTAAAAAAAAGCACATGGTAAGAAATAAATTATTTTTTCAAGTGCATTAATTTATAATTTCATTAATTTTACGAGTAAAGCGTTTGAATATTTAAAATTATAAAGTAATCATTGAAGTTAACTTTAATATTTAACGAGAAGGGATATTCTTACTACTAAATTTTTCCACTACCAACTTACTACCTATCTAATCACCATTGGATCTACATTTTCTCTCTCTTCATAAATTTTTTAGCATTCTCTCTCTGATCCAATGCTAATTAGATTGGTAGTAAGTTGGTAGTGTAAAATTTAGGTATTCAAAATATCCCCCTCATATTTAATTATACAATGACTTTTTGCAATCATATTTAGTTTGCTTTAAAATGTTTATTTTTAATTAAAAATACTAATTTTTTTTTTTGGAGGATATATTTGTTACGAAGTTACTTTTTGCCTTGGCAGTGGGTGTTAGAAACATAAATGATAACAAAACTTTAACATATACTGTTATAAAAGGGATTTTCTTAGTTTGGATAAATGGAATTAAAAACAACTACAACTTAGTACACAGTCTCATCAAGTCCCTATTAATAAGGTCAATACAAAAATGTGGTATTTCATGCCAAATATGAACCTCTACGCCATAGCTTCTAACTATTACAGCTTCTTTTTATTGCAATTTACAACTGTTGGTGCATTTAAACATTCACTCCTTTTTTAATTTTGTTTTGATATATTAATTAAGGGAAAAAAAATCCGATGTTATTTTAGATAATTTTATCTAATGTTAATCGAAACGACGTCATTTTGGGGTTGAAAAATTAAAAAATTAGAATGATAAAGACTATTATAATCTGAAATAAATTAAAATGATAAAAATATCATGATTTCCGTCCCAAAATGACGTTGTTTCGATGAACATTAGATAAAGTTATCTAAAGTAACATCAGAAAAAACAAACCCATTAATTAATTCTTTTCTTAAGTAGTATACTAACATTTTATTAATATCATAACTAAATGGGACTTTTAAGACAGTGATTAATATAATTAAACACAATTATTTATTTAATTATTTTTTAAATAATTGAACCAAAAAGTTTAAAGAGCTAAACATAATTACGCATTTTCTTTTGAAGAAAAAAAAAATATATATTGAAAGTTTTAACCGTACTCCAGTATGTATGTATACTCTTTATTGAATAATGCATTGCTTCCTTATTTATTCTTTCAGGATACATGCGTCCACGCTGATTTGTTGATAAGTTATTGGGTAATATTTCTCTGATGTCGCATGAGATAAGTATTATCTCATGCTCAAACAATAAATAGCAGAGAGAAAAAAGCTGAAAGTGAGAGAAAAAATCTTGTGGGACCCATTTGAAAAATGTGAGTGTAGGAGATAATATTTTCTTTATGTAACATAAGAAAAGTAATTCCGTAAGTTATTACGTGTCAATTATATTTGATAATTTTTTAAAGTATTTATAATAAAACCAATAACTAATAAATATTAGACAATTTATTTAAGATTTCATAGTTAACTCCAAAAACTTCATAATACATCCTAAACTTCAAGTCAAGAAGGATATAGGAATGGAAAATATATATTCTTTAATGTTTTTTTTAATATTTTTATTATTAAAAAAATCTAGTACTAATGATAATGGTTAAAATCTTGATTTATTACTACGAATTTTTTATTTTACGATTTTATACTTTATAATTTTTTATATTCTTTTTGATTTTACGTAAAATTTCAATTTTAACTATCATTGTTACTTTAAACTAAATATACTTTAGGAGGTAAGATATTCTTACTACCAAATATTCCCCGTACCAATTTACTATCACTTTTTAGGTGTTGGATCCCACTTTTCAACAGATAATTTTTGAAAAGTTTTTGAAAAGAAAAAAAAAACTTGTAATAAACTATCAGTAATACATAATTATATTAAATTAATAATAAATTGATAGTAAAAATATTTGATAATAAGAATATGTACGTGATAATTTAAAAAATAATTGTTACGTCGTTGCCTTGATAGTGCGAAAATCGGCCAAAGTATCATGCCAACGGTACAACACTTCGGTACGTGATAATAAGACGGATGGGCTTTATAAAAAAATAACTTTTTATGTCTTATTTATTTTAGAAGTGTTTTTTTTACAATAGTCAAAATTATTTAGATTTTTAAAAAATATATTTAATTTTTGACTTTTGTTTTTTTAGAAGCTAAAATTTTTTGCTTACAAAAGAGAGAGTTGATTTTTGCTCCTTTTTTTTTACTTCTACTTTTTTCTTAAAAGCAAAATTCCAAACGGTAGTGTCTCTGCCAAGTCCTGAAAATGTATTCTGATCTGAAAATTAGCAGTTGCTGCCGCATATGTTTGATGTGAAACATAAATTATTAAAGACTGCCGGATAAATAAATAAAAAAACATATAGATTAAAAGAAAGAAAAATATTTTTTTCAGTTACATAAAATAAGTCTCCCTTTTGTATTAATAAAAATAATAGACCAACAGGTTTTTTAAGTTTTTTTTTTTATAAAAATAAGGAATCGCACATCGTTTGTCTCAGCGATATAAAACAAGTTGTCTTCTGTTGCATAAAAATAATAAATTTCATTAAAAAATAGGTAGTAAAGGAAAATAAAAATAAAAATACTTTTTCTAGTCATTCATTTATTTTTTTAACCATAATACATTATTAGACATGAATTATTTTTTAATTATAATTTTTTCATTAGACTTTCGTAATAATTGTTATAAAAAGGCTTTTGTAAAAAAAAATAAAAATATTAGATTAATAAAAGGTGAATGCAGTTGTAAGCCCCTATTACTATGGGTGAAACTGGTCCGGGCCGGTCTATAGGGGCCCACAGCTCGGCCTATATCAGGTTAGATCTGATTTAGTATATTTTATATATATTGTACTATTTATTTTAAATAAAATAAAATAAAATAGAGTAAGTATGTCTTGAAGAAAAAACAAAATATATAAATATAATCAATTGTAATTATTTATAAATTAATTATATTTTAATAGAAATCTTACTTTATTTCTTATATAGGAGGAACCAACATCTCAACATGTTAGATTGTGTATATGAATATATATTAAAAGATTTTTGGGAGATGTTATACTTACTACAAGCATTATGATGTGTTTGATGAATTCATGTAATTATTTTAATTTACATAGTATGGATTTGTTTGTTGGATTTGATGAAATATATGTTATTCAGTTTGAGCATTTTGGATTTGAAAATGACTTAAATGCATATTGTATGAGTTTTGTTATGATTGATGATTCTGTTTAGACGTTGAAATTATGATTTTTAGTGTAGTAACAGAATTTGAGTACTTTGTAAAGTTGATTCATAGGTCTGCTTGGAAGTTAAAAATTAACAGACTAACGGGCCAAGGCAGGCCATTTGTTATATTATAAACGGGTCAAGTCAGGCTAACAGTTAGATTCATACTAGGCTTGGGGCAGGCCAAATTGAAATTTTTTTACGTATGCTTGAGCATTTCGGGGCAAAACTTAGCCCGACCCGGCCCACTTTCACCACTACCTATTACATATTTACGGGAATTAACTGTCTTACAACTCTATAGCCAAATGAGGTAAATGCTGATTTGTCTGTGCTGTACTTTATTTGAGTGGGTCATCACTCATCACTAATTGATTCATTTGTTGCTATATGCCTATATATGCTCATAGCCAAATGAGGTAAATGCTGATTTGTCTGTGCTGTACTTTATTTGAGTGGGTCATCACTCATCACTAATTGATTCATTTGTTGCTATATGCCTATATATGCTCCTTCTGATGCACTTTAATTTTCTTAAGTTTTCAACTTGTCAATTTGGAAACGCTGTTTTTGACGTTTTTTTTTTTTTATAAAAAAAAAACAAAAAAACTCATAACAGCTTTGCAGCCTTCATATATTTAATATCCTCTCAGACTCTGAAAAATCAGCATAAAAGTCATTAGACAAAAATTGGTGAGCTAAGGTTATTCACAGTTGAAACAAAAGCATTCATTCCATTAGAAATCACATTAGAAAAAACAAAGAAATTCTTCACTTAATAGTGACAAATCAGAACAACACTTCGTTTCAAGTTCCAGCTACCTAGTCATTGCTGTTTCATTCACTGACTGAGAAAAGAGAGAAGACTTTAATCTCTCTCGAAAATGTATAGAAAGTAAGATATATACGGCACGTAATTACTTCAAAAACGGCTTCTGGAGAAATTTGGGATATTATTCTTAAGAAGATCCTTCTCAAGAATTATAAAAATAATTAATTATACAATCTGAATTTATATTTATAATTCATCGTCAGGTATACCCAACCTAAGTACTTGTCAATAAATTTTATCTCATATATTCCATGCTTCATAGCATCAAAATTATCAAATTATTGTGCCAATTTTCATACATGATACGAACAATTTTATTAGTCTTATTATTTTCTTATAAAATTTCTTCGTACTTTAAATGAGAGAATAATCTCTAGCAAAAATAAATTAAAATTCCTAACATTTTAATTTTTCAATGTGTAATCTTTTTTTTTTTCCTGTTTAAATACACATTTCAAGTCATTATACTTCAAAAACGTAAAATTTTATCACATAAATCGAATTTAATGATTAATAAAAAAAAATCGAATTTAATGATCACATGACATTATCCAATTTGAAACCACAGTCATTAATATTGTTTCTTATTTTAAAATTTACAAATACGGTAAAGTGTGTGTTATTTTAAAAGATGTAAAGTTGTATCATTTTAAAAGGAGGAGAGAGAATTAACAAAAAAATAAAGGATAAAGTTCATCAATGTCCCTGTGGTTTATTCCAGAATCACTTATGCCCCTATGGTTTTTTTCTTATCACATATGTCCCCGTGGTTTGTAAAAGGATATATTTTTTTTTATCAAATATGACCATGTGGTTTCTTATTTTTTACAAAGCACAGGGGCATATGTGATAAAAAAAATCACAGGGGTATTGGTGAACTTTTCTCAGAAATAAATAAAGGTGTGGGTCTCATTTCTTTATGAGAGTGAAAAAATATAAGTTATGTCATTTAAAAGGATAAACATTTTTCGCTTACAAAATATTGCAGTTGACTTTATCCGATCCAATTTACAAATAATTGTGTCATTGCCAAATCTCCATATATACAAGGGACCTGATAAGTTAATTCCTCTTCTGCTCTCGAAAAAGAGAATGTAATTAGGTTTTGGAGAAAGGATATTCTTACTACCAAGATTTCTACTACTAACTTACTACCTATCTAATCATCATTGAATCAAAGAGAGAGAATGTTAAAAAAAATTAAAAAAAGAAAAAATATTGATCCATTTTGTAGAAGATTTTGGTAGTAAGAATATACCTCCTCTAATTTCTGATAGGATAGTTTACCTGACACGTGTCATTTTTGCTGACTGTGCAGTCTGACATGACATATTTCGCTATACTGTGTAGCGAATTACTTGCAAACATAATTCGCTGCACAATGTAGCGAATTATGCCGCGTGACATTCCGAGAATTTTTACTATTGACGTGACAGTCTGATAAATAATTTAGTGAAGTGTGGCAAAATGGTCACCATTCCCTATCTCTCCGGACAGAAACCCTGCCACAAGGTCAAGGGTAGGGCCTTTGAAAACATTAGGAAAAATTAGCATAATCCATCTGCGGTATTCCTCGTAGGACATATAATGAAGAGCTTCAATTTTTAAAATTTGGTGAAATTTGATGTCAAATTTTAAAATTTGACATGGATTATCACAACATGATCCTTAAGCAATATTATAGTCCGAGAATTATTTCAATCAATATCCAAGATGAAAGGCAAGATCGGGTATACGACAATTGATAGAAACCAATCAATGAGGGTAGGAACGGTCAATGTATTTCCAACGCTTTCTTTCCAAATGAAGCTAGCATGGTTCAAATTGAGATAGTCAAGTAATTATTTCCTTACTTTGAGGAACTCAATGCAGCGAGACTTAAGAGAAGGAGCGAATAATCCAAAATACTTTGACGATTATGTAATGGGTTAAGGAGTGGGCAAGAGTAGTAGTCATTAGTCAAATTTGGTTGGGTTCATTTTATTATTTGTATTGGGTTCTTTTCCTTTTGTATTTGTTATTTTTGGTGGAATGGAATTATTGAAGAATGTTTGGCCTTCTTTCTTGCTTCTTCTTCTTTCTTTAACTTCCCTCTCTTCTTCCTCCCTCTCATACATTAATTAATTTTTCCAAATCTACTGCTCTATAATTTTTGTCCTTACAATTTTCTTGGCATTCCTGTTGCTTTGATTCCCGGAAAGAACTTAAAATGAGGTGCATTGGTTGGGGATAATACCAATTGCATCCACCTGTGCTTATGCCACGGTCAGTGGCTGAGCCAAACTTTATTTTGATGAGAGACGAAAATAAAAAATTTATATTATAAATAAAAGA
The DNA here is from genome assembly GCA_032173675.1 of Gastrolobium villosum. NCBI lineage: Eukaryota > Viridiplantae > Streptophyta > Magnoliopsida > Fabales > Fabaceae > Gastrolobium > Gastrolobium villosum. The sequence goes on along the minus strand of JAVKPL010013583.1, from coordinate 37,291 downwards.
AGTTACAATGCAATGTAAGAGGGTAAAGTTATATTTACAAACTTTTTGTTTACAAACTACATTATGTCTGACCGGTCATACTTCAATTAAAAGTGTATGACCGGTCATTATAATGTGTAAAAAAAATTTGTAAATGTATCATTCCTCATATAACAAATATTAAAACACAACTTTATTAATTTTTGGGAAAAGTATTTGTCCTTTTAAATGACATAACTTGTGTGATTTCACTCTCACAAGATGTGGAACCCACATTTTTATTTTTATTTTGGGAAAACTTCATTTTCACCCAATGTGATTTTGTGATTTATCATTTGACTCCCCGAGATTTTAAACTTATCACTTAGACCCATTATGCTTAAATAATTTATCATTTAACCCCTTGTGGGTTCAAATTTTCACTTAGACTCCTTGTGGTTAAAAATATTTTCACTCACAGCCCTTGTTAAAAAAATAAAAATTTTAAAAAATAAATAAGAGGAAAATAATTTTTTCCTCTTTTTTATTTTATATCCTCACCTAATAATGCATTTAAGGTTTAAAAAATAAAAAATTAATGCTAAAAAAAATTAACTTATTTTTATCAAGAAAATAAATTTAAATCAAATATTTTTATTTTATCTATTTAAAGAAATTAAATATCTTTTTTTGATAATACATATTTAATTTATCATAAATTTTTTTTTTAATTTCATCTTAAATAATTTTTTTAATTTCAAATATATTTTTAAAATAAAAAAATTAAGATAATTTATAAATTAATTTTAGAATAAATAACTTAGAATATTTTTCAAATCCTAAATGCGTTACATGAGGATATAAAATAAAAAAGAGAGAAAATTTATTTTAAATATGTTTTTAAAATATTTATTTTTTACACCACAAGGGGTTTAAGTGAATTTTTTTATAACCACAAGGGGTCTAAGTGAAAATTAGAAACCATAAGGGGTTAAATGATAAATTATTTCAACACAGTGGGTCTAAGTGATAAGTTTAAAATCACAGGGTTCAAATGATAAATCACAAAATCACAATAGATGAAAATGAAGTTTTTCCTTTTATTTTTGTCCAATCTCTCCCCTCCGTGATTTATCTCATTCTCTCACTTAAAATGACACAATTTTATATCTTTTAAAATGACACAACTTTTCTCTTAATTTGTATTGAGAAGGAATATTATGTCTATTTTTTTATGTTAGCTTTACCTATTTCTCTACAATACCGTTACATTACAATCTCAACCAACTTCCTTCCTTTCTCTCTCCTTTTACTATTTTTTAAGATTGTGAACTTATGGTTGCGAAAAGGATAAATAAAGTAAATATGAAAAAGGTAGGCATAACATTCTATATCATTTTTATTTTTTTTAAGGGTTTGGTCAAAATTCATTCAATTCCAAAGGACTATCATAAAGACTTTTACTCTATTTGTACTAAAGTACACCACCTATTTTTAGTTTTTTATTTTTTATTTTTTTGCTTAGATGTTATGCCAAATTTATTTTTCAACATTCAATTAACTAGGAATAAAGGAACACGTAAACAGAGTTGAGGTAAAAGAAGAAATTAAATAAGATAACAAAAATCAAATGATATTTTGTTGAGTCCATCGAAAATCATGTGAAATATAGGGTTATTATCCGCGGTACATTGTGCGTTGATATATTTGGAATTTGGGGGAGAATGACGTACATGTTATTTTGGTTGATATTATATCTTTTTCTTTTATAACAATATTTTTTTTTTTGTGTGTAAATGATGTGATATCTGATCACCAACAAACGCTGACTAATCTAGATTCAAAATGGGTAGGATAAAAAAGGTGGCAAAACTCTTCCTACAAAGATTTTAACTCAATTGTATACCAGTGGCTCGAACTCGAGACTAAGTTGGAATAACTCCTATGCCAATTGATCTACTTGTTTGATGATTTTTCTTTAAGAGTTGAGGCAATCGTGGTTAAATGAGAGATAAGGTTTTCTTTAATTTTATTTTATTTTTTAATTTGAGGGAGGGACTTACTATTACAATTAATAATCTATTAATATCAAAAAAAAAATACTATTATATATATAATAATTAAAAAAATCAAAATTTATGGAGTGGCGGTCACCAATCTTAGTCCCTCCTTGTGGTTGCCCTTGACCACATTGTGTACAACCCCTACCCGTGGAAATAAAATCAACCCTTATATATATAAAGTTTCTTATTGCTTGAAAAATATAATTTAATTAATTTTACAAGTAAAAAGTTTAAAACGATAAACTAACTATCCAATTTAACTTTAATATTGAATTGTATATTGACTTTACAAAATCATATTTAATTTGTTTAAACAATATGCATTTTAATTAAAAAAAATATAGAACTTTTTTTGAGATCCGATGTTTTCTTTTGCTAGAGCGTAACTTTTGCGTTAGCTAAGTGTTAGAAAAAAAATGCTAAGAAAAATTCTCAAAACCAGAGAAGTAAAAATCACGAAAGAATAGTTCAGAACATCTTTCATTATAAATTGTAAGATTACAAATAATTTTTGCTCATGACTTTCTGATTCGGAATTTGGAGTCTCCTCCGCTGGGTTTGGCCTACCTAGTTAGGAACGATGCTGAGTTCTTCTCCAAATAGGTCTCATACTCAATCTTCTCTTCAGAAGATTTTGCTCAAAGTTATATTTTTCTAGGCTTATTATAAAGATTTTCTTAATTAAGCTTATAAAGCTGAGGTGAAAACCCTAAACCTTCTCTTTATCACTAATGAGGTGGTCAATTTTATTGAAGTGATTGTTCAAGATATTGAGTCATGCGTCTATAAATATGGTGCAAGTATAGCCATCAAAAATTAAAGAAGAAACACACTCGAATATTTTATGGGAAAATATTATTTTGATTTATTTATGCAATATTACTATCCATCCACAATTTTTAATATACACACATATATATATATATATATATAGGGGCAGGTTATATTTACAAACTATACTATGTTCTCCCGAGAGAACACTAATTTCACTATATTCTCCAGGGAAAACATAGTATAATTTATAACAAAAATTCAAAAAAAATTTATAAACGGATCTTTCCCTATATATATATATATATATATATATATATACTACAAAAAAATAGACATTTAGTGGCGGTTTATTTTTGGTATACGCAACGGTTACAACCGGCACAAATTGCAAAAATGCATTCACTACTAGAAAATGCTTTTTTTTCGACAGAAAAATTCCGTCGAAAATGATAAAAATTCCGTCGAAAATGACATTTTTGACGGAAAAGAAGCCGTCGAATAAGTCTTTGTAGGTAATAAATTTTTCGACGGAATAATTTCTGTGAAAAATTTCGACGGAAAAATAAGTCCGTCGAATTTTTTCGACGGAAAATGAATGACATTCCGTCGAAAAATCTTGTATTAATTTTCGACGGAAAACATTTTCTGTTGAAAATTTTCGACGAAAAATGAATATAATTCCGTCGAAAAATCTTTTAATATTTTTCGACGAAAAATAAATTCTGTCGAAATTTTTCGACGGAAAATGAATGAAATTCCGTCGAAAAATCTTTTAATATTTTTCGACGGAAAATAAATTCTGTCGAAATTTTTCGACGGAAAATGAATGAAATTCCGTCGATAAATCTTTTAATATTTTTCGACGGAAAATAAATTTTTTCGAAATTTTTCGACGGAAAATGAATGAAATTCCGTCGAAAAATCTTTTAATATTTTTCGACGGAAAATGAATAAAATTCCGTCGAAAAATCTTTTAAAAATTTTCGACGGAAAACAAATTCCGTCGAAAATTTTCGACATAAATTCTTTGAATATTTTTATCTCTACAAAATTAATATCAATTTATGTTTCATACCTGATAAACAAATATATGAAAGTAACATATCATAATTATATGATTTTAATATAATTATGATATGTTAAAAATCTCTGTCATATATTAATCAAAATATACTTATATATATAAATGTCCAACACATATACTAATCAATAGGGACATACATATACAAAAGTCCCTATCATATACTAATCAAAAGAGTACTATGTCTAAAAATGTCCAAGACATATGCTAATCAAAAGGGACATACATATACAAAAGTCCCCTGTCATATACAAATCAAAATAGTCCTATATGTATAAATGTCCAAGATATATACTAATCAAACAGGAACATACATATACAAAAGTCCCTGTCATATACTAATCAAAATAGTCTATGTGCAATAGTCCCGGTCATATACATCCAACAAAGATACAAAAGTCATGCTGGTGGATGACCTGCTTGATCGTGGTCATCACCTACGTCCTGAGACGGGGGCTGAGTCTCGTCGTCATCCTCAGTATCTAAAAATTCCACAGGAAGCCTTCGCAAAAGCTTCTCCATGGTGTCCATTCGCTTCTGCATCATAACCATTAAACTATCCTGTTTGTCAACCATTTTCTGCTGCTGTGCAGCCTTCTCCTCTTGCTGTGCAACTGTACCCTGCAACTGTAGAATCAATGTGCGCATCCTGTCATTCTCCTGCTGCGACACTCCAAATGGTAACCTATTGCAGATTCGAGATTGCTTATATACTCCTCCTCGTGTACCTAAACCGTATACCCGTCCTTTACTGTTAACCCCACCAGCTGCCTGCAAGATTAAATCATTATCCGAGGCAATACTGCTAGCATCCACTCCTGGAGTGACTTGACTATCTCTCTCTTCCCTAAGTCTCGTAAAGTCATCCTAAAATTTACATAGAAAGTATTGATGTGTTAAATTCAGGTACACTAAAACTAATCAGCTTTCTGAAGTAAACATTTGGTGTAAAAATAAATATTACTCACAGCTTTTGCCTTTGCCTTGTCATTGCACCACCTGTCACGATCATCTTTAGATGTGTGTGTATGTTTGAACACAGCCCAATCCACGGAGGACAGATCCGTGACGCCATCTGCCAACTGCGTGGGGTCAATTCATAAAACAATAAGAACATAATACTGTGAGTATAAAAAAAGGCTTACCATAAACATTTAATCTACATGCATATGCAATTACTAGTATTCTTACCAACCGCCTTGCATGCTCAGTAAATGGAAGTGAACCTCCAGAATGTGAAGGTCCATCAAATTTGGACCTGTTCCTCTTATTTGCTTCAGACATTTTCTTCCATTTTTCATTAGACCAGTGAACCTTCAAACCATCAAGAACATCTTGTCTCATCCAAGACACATCGCCCTTTCCTTTTCTTATCAAATTCAAGTGATTTCTGATTATGTCAGTGGCTTTGATCTTGTATGCTTTATCAAAAAAATATTGGTCATCCGGCAAGCATTTATATTTTTCCTAATATATAGGTGAAACACGACAAGAAAGACAAGTTAGTAAAAATATCAACATTAACTTGAAAACCTTGAATCATACATAAATAATAATATGGTAATATGGTCAGATTTGAAGGGCAACCATTACCATCAATGTGTTCAACCAGTTCGCCTTGACATTGGTTGGAACTGTCTTATATGTAGGGTATGGACCGTCATAATTGCGCTTGATTATTGTCCACATTTTGCGCACTACATCACATGGTTCAAAGCTGAAATACATTGTAATGTGATTATATTGACCAATGCAACAAAATGATTATCAACATTTACATGAAAGTGTATTGAAAAAATAACATAACAACCATTAACAATTTTTGTACTTACCTGGTGCCATCGATGGTCGGTCGTACCCATATACGATTGTCCACGGGATCTTTCTCCCCCCACCGTGGAACAAGATCCTGGATGATAGGCGGAGGTGGACCATAATATGGAGCCGCCGGTGGGGACATAGCGTGATCCTTTTTAACAAAAACAAGAGAAAAATAGCACAAATTTGACAATGATTATATTTGAACACAAATTTATTGGAATTTAAAATGTAGAATATATGCATATATTTTCAGATAACCTCATTTTCCTCTAGAGTAGAAGGTACAAACGATTCTGGTGTCTCTTCGACTGCCGATGGTGGTGATTGTGCATCTGGTGATGTTGTTTGCAGACGTGAAGACAATGACGTGTGGTCCTGCCCTCGACCTCTAATGGTCCCTCGTCCATATGTACGTAGAGAGGAACTATCCTTGCCTCTACCCCTACCATGTGTAGGGTCAAATGCCTCCATCTGCATAAGAAACATACTTGATTAATATTTCAGTTTACCATTACAATCTCTATAACAATTGATCATCCGTGAACATGTATAAATATTATGCATCAATGAACTTGAATGGCACCCAATGTTACCAAATATGTCATTAAAATTAACAATACATCCAAAGATAAGTATATGATATATCAAATATTACAACAATGACAACTACAACCGACATATTACAAGAAATATGACCACAAACAAACAATCATGATCCTACTCAATTGTGTAATGATTGTTTATAATTGGCATTTCATTCTGAATCTTCATTCAAAACTATGTCTTCTTCTTCAGTTTCCTCAGTCTCATAATCGTCATGTTCCGATTCAGATGATGACAAGAATTGTGGTTCCTCAATGTCTGTGTCATCACTATCAATGCGATATGTGGGGATTGTCTCTAATTCAGCTGTAGTGTCAACAAGGATGTCATGGATGTCATCATCAGCAATGTGTACAGGAACCTCCCCAACATAATCATCTTGGTAAGGAGTGTCAATCTGATTGGTTTCTTTTACTCTTGTCACTGGGATAATGTTACGTGCTTTGGTTTTAATTACCCCCATCCATTCTTGTTCATCCCCCGGATAGGATGTATAATACACCTGCTCAGCCTGTTGAGCAAATATAAAAGGATCGTATCTATTGTATCTCCTAGACTTCTTGATTTCAACATTGCCATACCGATCTTTTCTTGTGCCCTGTGTGCTAGGATCAAACCATTGACATTTAAATAAAGTTAACTTTGTGTCTCTGTGGCCAAGATAATCCATTTGTACAATATCAACTATCATCCCAAAATAGTCAACTTCTAAACTTTCCATCTGCGATCCTCTAACGCAAACGCCATAATTTGTTGTAGCCATCCCTTCATTTGATGATATAGTCGCAAACTTGTATCCATTAATAACATACTTTGGACAACGAATGATGCTTTGGTTTGGTCCCCAAGCTAAGCTCCATACAACATCTTTTGTCGCATTATGAGATTGTTTAACCTACATTGTGTTGTAAAAATTAGATGGTTTAGTACATAACGTGCATTGGTTTAACGATACATATTAAACTAGTAATATGTGCAAAAGTGTTGGTATACATATTCATACCCTTCTTGAATACCAGGATGGAAACTCTGTTGATATTTTTTCGTCAAGTTGTACAACTGTTATCAAGGGATTTTGGAGTCTTTCTAAGTTGGAGAATGTCCTGTCATGTTAGATATATGTTGGGAATAAGCAACGAGGATATATTGCCTTGGAGTATAACTAAGAACATGTAAATTTTTTTACAACAAGTTGATATTAGATAAATACTCTAAGTAAGGTGTAACTTCATCGCAATTGAGAAGGGTATATAATATTGCTGTCTCCCTATCAACAGGATCAAGTGTTGCTTTGGTTTTCCTTCCAATTGATCGTCCAGGGTAGTTGAATATTGAATTTTGCATAGGAGCACCTTGACTTGTTCCACATCCATGATCATTTCGTGGGAGTCTTGTCCTTCTTGTAGGAAATTCTGGGGGGTAATAATATGATGCAAATGTTGACATTTCCTCAGTCAGATATGCCTCAGCAATAGAGCCTTCAACATAATTTGAATTCGTAACCTTTTGTTTCAGAGTCCGAATAAGCCTGTGTTTGATGACAAAGTTATAAAACATTTATTTTAAGTTATAAACATTTATTTTAAGTTATATAACTTATAAAATATTGTAATCTAGAACTAACTCGGATGACAATTACCTTTCAAATGGATACATCCATCGATACTGCACCGGGCCACCAACTCTAGCTTCATATGCCAAATGTATTGGCAAATGCTCCATTGAGTCAAAGAAAGAAGGCGGAAAAAACATCTCCAACTTGCATATCATTATTGGGACATTCAATTCCATCTCTTGCAATTTTGCCACACTCAACTGAGATGCACATATGTCCTTAAAATATACTCCTAACTCAATCAGTGCATTCCAAATAGGCTTAGGTAATGCTTTGAATGCCCAGGGTAGCAATCTCTGGAAGAAGATATGGCAATCGTGACTCTTCATCCCAAATAACTTTGCCTCCCTCATATCAACACATCGGGACATCTTGGATGCATATCCATCGGGGAATTTAAGATCTTTCACCCACTGTAGTAACTTAATTCGTTGCTCTTTATTGAAGGTGTAATTAGCTTTGGGTTTACTTACCTTTCCATTTGGATGAACCACTAAATTTAGGAGAGGTCGCTTGCAATGGAACTGAAGGTCCTTTCTTGAATTGATGGTATCCTTTGTCTTGCCCTTTGTGTCCATCACTGTGTTCAGTATATTCATAAAGACATTTCTCTCAATATGCATGACATCAAGGTTGTGTCTCAATAATTGATCTTTCCAATAAGGCAATTCCCAAAATATAGCTCGCTTTGTCCAGTGGTGAGATTGCCCATATTCGTCATCAGGAGCAAAAAGTGGAACTTCCTCCGCAGTGGCCCTGTATCTCACTCTCAGCCATTCTTCTTCCCCGCTAAGCCTCTGTGGTATATTTGATATATCCTCACTGCCATTTATGAATGCATGTTTGTTTTTCCTGTAAGGATGATTCAATGGCAAGAATCGACGGTGACGGTCAAACCATGATACTTTACGACTATGTTTCAAGCTGAAGCCTTTACATTGTTCCATACAAATCGGACATGCAAGCTTCCCCATTGTTTGCCAACCAGACAACATACCATATGCAGGAAAGTCATTAATTGTCCACATCAATGCAGCCCGCATCGTGAAATTTTGCTTCAATGAAACATCATATGTATGGACCCCATCAGTCCATAGCATTTTCAATTCATCAATCAGAGGTCTCAGATAAACATCAATGTTACGCTTTGGGTTTGAAGGCCCTGGGATAATACATGACAAAAACAAGAACTCTCTCCTCATGCACATCCATGGTGGCAGATTATATGGAGTGGTAATGACTGGCCAGCAAGAATAAGTCTTCCCCGTCATATCAAATGGAGCAAACCCATCGGAACATAAACCAAGGCGGACATTACGGGGTTCTTGAGCAAAATCATGATGTGTTTCATCAAAGTGCAACCATGCTTCAGCATCTGATGGATGTGTCAAGGAATCATTATTTCTTTCATGTTCTCGATGCCATCTCATCTGACAAGCTGTCTGCTCTGAAGAGTATAATCTTTGAAGCCTGGGTACAAGGGGAAAGTACCACATTTTTTTAACTGCTGAAGCTTTCTCCTTTCCATTTTTTGTTACATATTTATATCGATTTTCCCCACAAAATTCGCATTTATCAAGTTGTGAATGTTCTTTATAGAACAACATGCATCCACTGGGGCAACAATGTATCTTCTCTCCTTTAAGACCGAGATTCTTCACAGATTTTTTTGCATTATAAAAATCCTTTGGCATTGAATGCCCTTTTGGCAAGACATCTCCAACAAACTTCATCCATTGATTGAAGCACCCCTCAGTCATTCGATAATCTGTTTTCAAGCTTAGGGCTGTCAGACAAGCGGATAAGGTGGTGTGTGTCTCACAACCATCCCACAATGGACGTTGGGATGCTTGAAGCATGTTGAAAAATTGTTGTGCTTCTGGATTAGGATCTTCATGCATTAACTGTTGAATTTCATATGTATCACCCTGTAGGTGCGCTCCTATATGTGGACCTGCAGCATCCATGACCAATTGCTGATATTGTTCATAGTTATCTCGTTGACCACTTCCGCCATAATATGAGTGTCTATCAACCACTGGGGGAGGATTCGGATGAGATTCTCCATGACTCGACCAACAATAATAATCAGGCATGAAGCCGTACTTACACAAATGCACCCTCACTGTGTCTGCATTATGAAATTTCGTACACTTGCACTTCTTACAAGGACAACGAAACTCAGTCGTTGAGTTGGTGCTATTTTCAATTGCAAATTGTATGAACCTCTCAATTCCATGTTGGAATTGTAAAGTGATTGACCTTGAATCATCTATGCGATTATACATCCAACTCCTATCATTTGATCCTTCCATAGACTTAAAAATGAAAATAACTCTGCAAACCATACCATGAACATGTAGAATTTAAGGAATGAATGATATAGAATGCGAAAATATTTAACAGAGCATATCTTTTTTAAAGCTTCTGAATTAATATGTAATGAGACAGAATATCTTGACATGTATGGAAAAGAAGATAGAGTGTAGCTTGTTAAAAATAAAATCAAAAAAAGTTTAATTTGTATGAATGCATGCTTGGAAAGTACCTCACAAATGCAGAACTGGAGCAAACTAGCCTGCAAGTCCATATGACGCCTCGTAAGAAAATTTTGATACTTTTTATAGACCAACTGTGGAAAGCGGGGAAACAATAGGTAAATATTTCTTTGTAAGATAAACTATTGGTCAACCAAAATTCAAGCACAGTTATACTTTGATGACACTTTGACATGTATAAAGATGCCTCCTCGGTTGACAAAGTCAACATTGGTTGTGCCCTGTTGTAAATATTAGAAATATGAAATAACAAAACATGAATGGAAAAATAAAGACTTACCCCTGAACTGAATTTCAAAACATGGTTTATTCTAAGGTAAATAATAGTAAATCGGATAATGAGTTTGTATTTGCCCAAGAAAATCCAAGTTAACTACTTCAGTGACTTAATATGTTGATTTGGAATAGTTTAAATAAATCATAGTCATATATATATAGCATGCAACATCTATAGCTGAGTTGAGATAGGGTGTATATATATATATATATATATATATATATATATATATATATATATATATATATAGTCATATAGATGAGTGTGCGTGACTGCAAAGGATGCTTCTTTGTCTCTCTGACTATTCAATATTATCCGGCAAGAAATATCCATGTGTAACTTTTCAACTATTCTAGAAGGCATGGATGTCGAAGCTACCCCAGAAATGTCATGTGACTGGTTAGAACTATCCTTATTCTCAGTAGCGGGGCTGACACAACCCAAGACCATGAGGATAGTTAAAGGGAAGATAATGGAGGTTTTATCAAACACAATAACTAAAATAAGAAATGTGAAGATTTTCACATTTTACAAGCAGCCGACTACTTTACTAGGCTAGAAAATAACTCTGCAATTCATTCCATTGACCTTTGGGTCTAATAAAGCACTCTTTCCCCCTTCAAGGACTAGGAAGGGGAGAATGAGGAAATCACAGATTTGTAGGTACTATGTGACAAGCAGGAAGGCCAATATTATCAAGTCACTCCAATATTGTACTTGCCGTGCTAGTACTTGACCTATATAGTAATATAAATAGGAGTATTAGGTTAAGGTATTGATCAACCCATTAAAATCTATCAATAATATCTTAAAGTGTTATTGTTTGCAGTCTTTCTCTTTTACATCTTCCTTAGCCCTAAACCAATAATTCTTTAACATTAAGTAACTTTCACATAATCATAATTTCTGCTTTACCCCTCTTCTGATGTAGATCAGCAAGGCCTACTAGGTTGTCTACTTTGGATCTCATTATATGACATATCATAGTAAAGCGCATTCATTAAGTGAAGGGAAAAATAATAATAATAAACTGAGCAAGATGAAACAACTCTTGAATAGCAGAAAGGGAAAACCATAAAGATGAATTCAGCTTACCATTGGGAGAATGTTAGGCATGATGAGAATAAAGAGAATGAAGAGAAAAAAATTTGGAGGGTATATATTCCAGGAGGAATAGATTGTAGTTAGTGGGTTAGTTACAAGTGGTTATTTTGGCAGATAGGTAGTTAAATAAGGGGGGAAACTGTAGAAAGGCATATTTTTGGAAAATAAGTAAACTGAGACATTCTGAGTGGAGAAATGAGCTACACCCTAGTAAGAGGATCATCCTTCTTTTAATCTTCTTTTTTGAGTACAGAACACCTTTCTTTCTCTCGTCTCTTTCACTCTTCTCCCTGTCCTTGCTCATTCTTTCACAATCCTTACCTTACACAACCGGAGAGCCTAACATTTGGTCCAACCTGCCAGATTCACTAGTGAGATGGACACACCAGAAGCCCATTTCGAATCTTTGGAGAGCTCAGTGGAACTTTTCAAGGAGGTGACCAGCAACCAGTGACCATGGTATCCAGTTATCTATCTGTGATTAAGAAAAGCACTGAGGGTATTGATAAATCAAACAACTTCTGGGTCACTGGAAGTAAAAGCAAGATCTTGAAATTGAGGATGAAGGTACCAAAGATCAACCCATCTGAGAGGAAATTCAGCCACACTTGGTCAAGCAAATTGAGGAGCAAAGCAAGACACCATTATTTCTGTCGTCTCTTTCACTCTTCTCCCTATCCTTTATCATTCTTTCACAATTCTTACCTTACAAAGCTGGAGAGCCTAACATAGAACTTCAATTTGAAGAACATTTAATCCACACTCAAGAAGAACAATATGAATGTGGAATTCAATTTGTATCGAGATCAAATGCATAATTTCAATATACAGAGTCATCGTCTTATAATTTAAGAATTGGATTATGATTTTGTTTTAATTTGTAATTTAATGGATCTATATATGAAGATTATCATAGCTCTTCCCCAGATGTGTACTGTGCAACAATTGTCTGAACTCTGATACAGTTTCCATTTTCTCTTTTGACTCTTCCACAAAATATAAAAATGTAGAAATAATGCACTACCCAGAATATGAGCTAACTATAAAGGAGCTCAGTTGTAGGCTTATGGTAGATGGAGAAGATTAAGAGTCAAGTAAACAAGAATAAGACATGTTTCAAATAAGAATGAACTGTGCTGCCTATAAGGTAGTTTGTTCTAAGTAATGTGTACACAAACTCAGTTTGAAATAGAAGCAGAAAATGATGAGAGGCAATACCACAAGAAGTGCTTTGAATCAGATAGTGAAGCAAGTTGGAGAGTCCCATCACTAGCAATCGAAACCTGAAATTGCCCACAACATAGAGAAGACAAAAAAAATCAGAGCTTTCCATTATCAGAGATGGAGCTCATGAAGAAGACAGGAGAAAAAACTTACAGGTGAGTATTGTTGGGCGAATGAGTGTCAATGATGATGAAGAAGTTACTCAAAATCTCGTGGGTGAAACCTAAAATCAGAATGAGTGTCAATGATGATGAAGGTGAACCCTAAAATGTCGTGGGAAACAAAAGTTACTCAAAATGAAAATGAAGAAGATACGAAAATGGATGAGGTGGGAACTGTGAGATAGTATTATGGTGGGAAAAGATGATGTGAAAATGATGTGGTGGGAAAATAAAAGTTAAATTGAGAATGGACCCCCGCCCGCTCACCGGGGAGCGGGACCCCCGCGGGCGGCCTTTGGCCGTATCATCTAGTCGAGACGTCATCTGAATGCAAAGTATATATCACACACTCATTGTGATTAAAAAATATATCATTTAACCATAAAATCTTAAGTCTTAGTTACCTTGTGATAACGAAATATATCAGTTTCACCGTTGTTGTCTTAATAATTAAAATTTATATTCCACAATCTTTCAAGTAATTTATTTAGGAATTAATTTATAACTCTATCTTAATTTTTTCATTATTTAAATATATTTTAAATATAGAATAAAATATGTTTAACATAAATTAAATATGTATTATAAAAATAAGATAAGATATTTTTTTGATATTCTCCCAAAAATACACATAGACCCCCCGTGATTTTAAATTTATCACTTAGACCCACTGTGGTTACAAATTTTTTCACTTAAACCCGTTATGGTTTAAAAATTTAACAATTAAAAAATATTTTTAAAATTTATTTTCTCTCTTTTTTTCTTTCCTTTTACATTCACATGATATATTGCAACTCATACATTTTTTCTTAAAAGTTCATAACATACTTCTAAACTATTCTGTCATTCTGTAATACATCCATGATCAATGACCATAGTCGAAGATCACATAAGGCAATTAGGATATCACCACAAATGTCATTCCATTTTTAAGTATTAAATCGGACAGAGTTCCGTTTCTTTCTTGTATAAATGAGGAATCTATGCATAGTAAGAGATAATATGTCTTAGAGTCAATAGAAGAAGATGCCTAGTTCCTCTGAAATATTATATTTAGTCAACAAAGAGAGATGATACTCTATCCTTGCTCTCGACTACAGAGCATTTCTATTCGTAATATTAAAAATGAAAATTTTGTAACATTAAAAATGAAAATTTAGTAATATATTAGGAGGAAAGATATTCTTACTATCAAATTTTTCCACTACCAACTTACTACCTATCTAATTACCATTAGATCAACATTTTCTCTCTCTTCATAAATTTTTTAGCATTCTCTCTCCTTGATCCAATGATGATTAGATTGGTAGTAGGTTGGTAGTGAGAAATTTTGGTAGTCAAAATATCCTCCCTCATATATTAGTCAATAAACTTAATTACAAAAATATATTTATAATCACACCTAAAAACATCCTATATTAATCTCAAATATAAAATATTTATAAATCAAACTACATCACTCATGCATATAAAACAATTAATTTCTTTTTGATTTATTTATTTTATAAACGAAAATATGACATGTTTTTTATTTTTTATTTTGGCCCAAATTCAAGTTTAACAATTTTTTTGGAAACATGTGGCACATGGAAACATGCCAAATTAAACAGGACAATATGGGGTTCATGAAACCTTAAAAAGTTCAAATAAATTACTGTTTAATTATTAAATGATTTCGATTGTATAAGAGGGGATACATTGTATAGCCTCTTAAAGCCAAACTAATAATAATATGAACCCCAACATTTAAACATTTATTAGTTTTGGGCAATCAATAATCTTAATCGTTGATTTCCGCCAATCAACGGTTAAAATATGGTCGTAAGAAGTTGTAAACGAAAATAGGTTGTAAACGAAAATAGGTTTTAAACGAAAATAGTTTTAAAACGAAAATAGGTTGTAAACGAAAATAAGTTGTAAACGAAAATAGGTTGTAAACGAAAATAGGTTGTAAATAGGTTGTAAACGAAAATAGGTTGTAAATAGGTTGTTTTCGACGGAATTTTATTTCCGTGGAAAATCTTCGACGGAATCATTTTCCGTCGAAGATTTCATAAAAATTAATTTCTTTTTGTTTTTTTTTTGAGTTGTTTTCGACGGAATTCCTTTTCCGTGGAAAATCTTCGACGGAATCATTTTTCCGTCGAAGATTTCATAAAAATTATTTTCTTTTTGATTTTTTTTTTGGAATTGTTTTCGACGAAATTCCATTTCCGTGGAAAATCTTCGACGAAATCATTTTCCGTCGAAGATTCATAAAAATTATTTTCATTTTGATTTTTTTTTTGGAATTATTTTCGACGGAATTCCCTTTCCGTGGAAAATCTTCGACGGAATCATTTTTCCGTCGAAGATTTCATAAAAATTAATTTCTTTTTGATTTTTTTTTGGAATTGTTTTCGACGGAATTCCATTTCCGTGGAAAATCTTCGACGAAATCATTTTCCGTCGAAGATTTCATAAAAAATAATTTCTTTTTGATTTTTTTTTTGGAATTGTTTTCGACGGAATTCCCTTTCCATGGAAAATCTTCGACGAAATCATTTTCCGTCGAAGATTTCATAAAAATCAATTTCTTTTTATTTTTTTTTTGGAATTATTTTCGACGGAATTCCATTTCCGTGGAAAATCTTCGACGGAATCATTTTCCGTCGAAGATTTCATAAAAATTAATTTCTTTTTGATTTTTTTTTGGAATTATTTTCGACGGAATTCCCTTTCCGTGGAAAATCTTCGACGAAATCATTTTTCCGTCGAAGATTTCATAAATATTAATTTCTTTTTTATTTTATTTTTTTGGAATTGTTTTCGACGAAATTCCATTTCCGTGGAAAATCTTCGACGGAATCATTTTCCGTCGAAGATTTCATAAAAATTATTTTCTTTTTGATTTTTTTTTGGAATTATTTTCGACGGAATTCCATTTCCGTGGAAAATCTTCGACGGAATCATTTTTCCGTCGAAGATTTCATAAAAATTAATTTCTTTTTTGATTTTTTTTATTGAATTGTTTTCGACGGAAATCCCTTTCCGTGGAAAATCTTCGACGGAGTCATTTTCCGTCGAAGATTTCATAAAAATTAATTTCTTTTTGATTTATTTTTGGAATTATTTTCGACGGAATTCCATTTTCGTGGAAAATCTTCGACGGAATCATTTTCCGTCGAAGATTTCATAAAAATTAATTTCTTTTTGATTTTTTTTTGGAATTATTTTCGACAGAATTCCATTTTCGTGGAAAATCTTCGACGGAATCATTTTTCCGTCGAAGATTTCATAAAAATTAATTTCTTTTTTATTTGTTTTTTGTAATTGTTTTCGACAGAATTCCTTTTCTGTGGAAAATCTTCGACGGAATCATTTTTCTGTCGAAAAATTCATAAATTAATTTCTTTTTGATTATTTTCGACGGAATATTTTTTCCGTGGAAAATCTTGGACGGAATTCCTTTTCCGTGGAAAATCTTCGACGGAATCACAATTCCGTCGAAATATCATTAAATTAATTTCATTTTGATTTATTGTTTTCAAATTATTTTCGACGGAATTCTTTTTCCGTAGAAAATCTTCGATGGAATCATATTTCTGTCGAATATTTTTTACGAAACTTATTTTCCGTCAAAAATTATCGACGAAATACATTTTCCGTGGAAATTTCCGTCTTTAATTTGGACGGAATATTTTCCGTCGAAAATTTCCACTTTTCTAGTAGTGTTAGCGGCGGTTGTAACCGTCGCGTATACCAAAAATGAACCGCCGCAAAATTCCTGTTTTTTTGTAATGATATTATAAATTTATAATATATATAAACTTACAATACATTCATTTGGCACATGGTAAAAACCTAATAATCATCAAAGTATATGTTTTCTATATTAATTATAATTGTATCGCTAGATCTATTTTCTTGGAGTTTATCGCACTTCGGAAACACAGATACACACGAAAAACTTTTCTGATATTAATCAAAAAAAATCTAAATATTTCAGAAATATATTAATTAGAGCTAGCATATTCAAAATAAAAGAAATAAATCAAAAAAAATATGGGTTTGATGTTTTATATAGGAGATAAAATTATCTCCTATATATATATATACATATATATATATATATATATATATACATATATATATATATATATATATATATATATATATATATATATATATATATATATATATATGTGAGGCCCATATAAGATCATTTGAAAAAAATATACAAATTTCATACATTTTTATATGTATGTAGGATATAATTTTATGTCCTATCAGAAATATTATCCCAATTAATATACATAGATAACAAATTAGCACCATCATAATAATAGAAAATAAGATATATACGTCACGTTTCTTCAATATGTATAGTAATTGACAGGTACAAACGTGTCCCAACAAGCATACAAAACAAGAAAGTGGCTTCTGGGGAATTTTTAGACATTATTCTTAAAAAGATCCTTCCCAAGAATTATAAAAATAATTAATTATACAATCTGATTTTATATTTATAATTCATCGCCAAAAGTATATCCAACCTAAGTACTTATTGACAAATTTTAACTTATATATTCCATGCTTCATATAGTATCAAGATTGTAAAAAATTTATGCCAATTTTCATACATGATACTAACAATTTTATTAGTCTTATTATTTTCTTATAAAATTTCTTCGTACTTTAAATGTGAGATTAATCTCTAGTAAATAAATAAATAAATTCCTAACATTGTAATTTTGCAGTGCTTTCCCTGCTTAAATGCACATTTCAAGTCATTATATTTCAAAAACGTAAATTTGTATAACAGAAATCGAATTTGATGATTAATAAAAAAAAAACAGATTTAATGATCATAATATATATTATCCAATTCGAAAACACAGTCATTAATACAAATTTTATTTTGAAAATTACGAATATTGCACTTGGGAATCTTTCAATGAAATTTCGAGCTTAATGTTAGGAATTGGGAAGATGGCATCAATCTAATGTAATGTATCGTTGGTTAAGGTCGCTCTCAGGAAGTCTATTACTGGGCGTTTGGTAGAATAGAAAAAAAAATTTATCCTGAAATCATGATTTCCGAGAATATAGTGGGAATTGTTTTTTCTGAGAATATTAATAAAAAGCTGTTTGGTAGACCATAATTTTTCTAGGATTATTGGATTAAATTTACTGAATTTGTGTTTAGTTGAGGTAGAAAATTAACGGGAATATGTGTTCAATTTACGAAACTAACCCTTCTCGTTCATAACATTTTTGTTTTTTCAGCGTATACATCATCCTTCATTTCCCTCTCTCCTAGCTCTCTGTATCGGATCAAAGTTGTTGTCCATCAAAGTTGTATGTGTTCAATTAGTAATGCATGATTCTTTCAAGTTTGATGCTTTCAATGCTGGTCCAAGTATATGTTTGGGTAAGGATTTGGTATACCTACAGATGAAGTCCATCGTCGCCGCAGTGCTGCTCCGCCACCGGCTTGTGGTGGTCCCTGGCCATTTGGTGGAGCAAATGATGTCACTCACGTTGCTTTCACTGGAAGGAGGAGAGGCTATCAGAGATTTTTGTAACTCGATTCAAGTACTCAGAAACACATGTCACGATGTAACAAAGGGTACAAAGGTCCGAAAAAAGTGTTAATTTTTTCTATGAAACCAGATTCCGAAAATACCACCTATTTTGTGGTATTTATTGATGGTATTTTGACTTTTATTTTACACTACAATCAAAAAGCTCGGCAAACTGGAATCATGGACAAATTTTTACATTTACCTTTACCAAACATAGAAATAGTAGAATACCAAGTGAGCTTTTCCAGGATTTCAAAAAAAGTATACCTACCAAACGCCCCCTTAGTGAAAAAGGTCTAATTAGTACTTATCGGGGAACAAAGAGGTGGAATTAGTAGGTAGCTTAAATTGATGATAATATTAGGCTTTAATGTTTTTTCAATCAATTCAGATAAATTATCTCCATTTATTTTCAAAATAATATTATTTTAGATTGAAAAATTAAAAAATTATAATGATAAAGACTATTATAATTATAAAAATATCTTGATTTTCATCTCAAAATGATATCATTTTGGACTTAACGAAAATAATTAATTATCTATATTGATCGTAGAAAAAACGAATCCAAATATAATAAAATTGTGTAAAGAATAAACAAAGAAAGGGTCGAATAAGAAACAGTGTATTAATAAGTGTGTCAATTTGTCATTGCCATGTCTCCATCTATACATGGGACCGTCGTTTGTGGGTGATTAGTCACTTAGATTGACAAAAACCCTTAAGGGGGCGTTTGGTTGAGAAATTTTTTGAATACTAGGGAAATAGAATTGATAGGAAAATTGTAAGAAAATGAGATAAAGTAAGATAGATAGGAAAATGTAAAAAAAAAGTAGTTTGATTGAATAAGATTTTACCAGGAAAATATATGAAAATTTTGAAAACCTATGTTTGGTTTTGGAAAAAATATAGATAGGTAAATGATATAAAATTACAATTTTATCCCCGATACCCTTATCCTAAACAAACAAACAAACAGTGGAAGATAAGCTATTTTTCATTTTTAAAAACGATTACAAATCATCAACTGATCATATTCCATAAACAAAAAGAAGCTGGGTGAGGTCGATAGAGTCATGGAAAGCAAACCTTCTGTCGACAACCACCGTGCCCCACCTTGCTTTCTTCCGATCGCCGTGTAGGAAGTTGCTCTTCAACCTACACAAGGAAGACACTTCTACTAACGCCCTAAGCTGCTGACGAGAAGACAAAAGCTTGGCATCATATCATCTCTCTTTTTGTTTTCAAAGGGTATATTGGTTACAAAAAAATTAAACAAAGAGTGACTTAGCCGTGGTTTTACAAAAACCCACATACGAAAATGCTTTTCTAACAGTGCCGAAAGCTGTCTTTTTCCTATCCAATTGAAAAATCTATGCATTTTGCACTACAGGAAAAATGGTATTCACTGATGGTTAAATTACGTCGGTTTAGATAAATGCCAGTGATAATAAAGTATTGTATATCAAATAAGCGCCAAGCACAGGAAAAAAGAGCAGGCGCATTCATGATGGAAAATAAAAACGATGTTTAAAAGTGTCTTTGTAAACCCCATGACGCTCTTAATCCCAAACGGCCCAAACCCTTTTGCTCTCGTATAGCATTTCCATTTGCTCCCTTTCGCTCTCATATAGCGTTTCCACTTGCTCACTCACCTCACGAACCCTACTTTCTTTAGCGGTTAGTGCTTCTCTCTTGTTTAATTTATGCATTTTTATGCATTTCAAATCTTCATTTTCTCTCAATTTTGTGGTCCTCGCTGAAACTGAATAGAGTTTCTTCGTCAAGTTCTGGAAGGTTTTGCTTTCATCGTTGATAAAATGATATTATAATTCTCTATTTGTAAACCCAAATTAAATTTACATATGATTTAGTTGCATTTGTCTCTGTTTTTTTGTTGTTCATTTTTCATTTTTCATTTTTCTTTCTCCTAATTTTTGTTCATTCGTTGTTCGACTGCTTATTGCTTCCTTTGCGCTTTTTAGGGTTCTTTGAGTTTTCATTTCTTTGTGCTTCTCGGTTATTTTTCGGTTCCCTCTGATACTAGAAGTGAAAATATGCTTATTTGAACTGTTTTGAAATTTTTGAATCCATCTCTGTTCCTGCTCTTTTATGTTCCATTATTTTTGTGTTTTTTATGTCTGCCAAATGGTGATGATGATGCCTAAAAAGAGATATGCAAAAGTTGTTTTTGTTTTTGTATGTCTTTTAGAGAGAATCTGATTATCGTATATTTTTTTTCATTCAATTCTTGTAGTAAGCTCGATGATGTATTTTTTTTATTCTAGTGATTAAGAATTAAAAATCAAATTCCTTCATCTTATGTTGGATCTAATCTATCATGTTATACATTCCTTTTTAATTAGGTATTGGCTTAGAGAAGCCAAACAATTGGGCATTTGATACTACACAATTTGATGATATCCTAAAGAGATTGAAAGTTGTATGTTTCTATATATCCTTTGCTTTACCCTAAACGAGAAGCTTGGGTTTGAGAGAGGATGGGTTTCACGCAAAGGTTGCTGATGATACTGGTGGGTACCTTGTTGGGTATAACAGAAAGAAGTGCGGGTTGGCAGCATAATTATGGAGAAGCATTGTCAAATGCCCAATTGTTGAGTATGTTGTTCTTTGAAGGGCAGAGGTCAGGGAAGTTACCACCAACACAGAGAATGACTTGGAGGAAGGATTCTGCGCTTGAAGTTGGTTTTCAAGTTGATAGTACTCTCTCTCATTTCTTTGATAAAGTAACTTGTCTTTACTTTTGTTGCTCTTTATCTCAATTTTCATGGCTGCCTTCACCGTTTACATTTTGACTAGATTTAATTAGCCTAATTGGGCATTGTCATTGTATTGAGATGGTTGTGTTCATTTTGAACACAGAAAAGGCACAATACGTAACTTAACCATAGTAATTTTAAAAGCATACTCATTGGTCACTACCACCTATTTCCTGCTACTTATTTCAACTGTTAGTTATGCAAAATTAGATTCTCATAAATCAAACATGTAAAAAAGCCATTAGTTGTTGATGAACACGGTGAGGTGATGAATAAATTCCAACGAGAGGCTATCGATAATTTTGTATGTATATAAGAATATAAGAATGCGCTACATGCTGGATCAGAAACATATTAGTATGCTTATGATGGATGATTCATCAAATGATACGCCATTGAATTAGAAAGTTATCATGGTGAACTCCATGACCATGTCAAAGAAGCAGTGCCATCATCGTGGGACCCTGAGGCTTTGGCAAGGTGAGACCCTGCAACTACACATGTTAACACTTGATATAATCACAAGCAATTGACATGCTCTTTCAATCTATGTAATTAAAGGAAAACAATTTCACTAATAAGTCCACAAATTTCAATCTATATATTCTAAAAATTCGCTCATTCACTGCTCTTCAGTAATTATTCCTTCGTCATGCTCTTTTGTAGTATGCAAATTGCATTGTGATGGGATGTCATTGAGTGAAACAATTAAAACAAGCTATATTTGTAACTTCACAATAATAAAATAATTTTTACTGATTCATACAAGGTTTACAGAGCATTTTGGAAGTCGTGTAATAGTTGGAGTGAGCATGGGAGCAAAGGATGTGTTATATGTTAGACAAGAGCATACTCATATCTCCATCCAACTAGTATACAAAAACTTTTGAAGGATACAACCAACATGAAGTTCATGGATTCAGCATAAAATCATTGCCTGGCTTATGAAGACTTGTGTAACCAAAAAGAGGTATCCATGCACACCTTCATTGACTTATTATTGTCTTTCTGCTTGTTCTGTTGAAAATCGAAAATAATTATTATAGAAAGTTTAAAATTAAAAAGTTTTTTTTGAATGATATTTTATATATTGGTTTGATTCTAAGGCAGGACTTATAGAAAAATATTTTTAAAAATTGAATTTGTAAAAGCAATTTCTGTTAGTTGATTATTAGCTTACATGTCATTTTTTGAGTTAATTGCTAGTTATATATTTTACTTTGCTAACTCAAGCAAAGTAAAATTTTTCCTAAATGTAAAACTTTTCTTTTATTTGTGATCTCTGTCTGTGTTCTTTAAATTTTATTTTCCACATGGATTTCAATAACTTGTTATTTGCTATATGGAATTAATTTTGTGTTTACAAGATCAAATTGTTACAAGAGCATTTCTTTTGTAACGTATTAAAGTGGTGATAATTAAATGCATATTAAAATTAAAAAAAATGCATTAAACAAGTTATTAACTAAATTAAATAGAATGAATCAATCATCATTATTATGGGTTGAATTTGATCCTTTGAAGAAAAGGTGCACCTAAGTTGCACTTTTGAACCACCCTCCGGCCTCCACTACGAACTCCCAATACCACACTCTAAACTTTCCAAGGCCATTAAATGTTGGGTTAAAAAAAATGTATCCAAACTGTATTTTAATATGGGTTGAATTAATTGAAATAAAAACCAACTTAAAATATAAAAGAGTGTGCAACATTATAATTTTAATATAATCCATATAATATATTTGCTACACAAAAGATTCTTTTTCACTGCATCAGGTTGAAGGGTTCAAGATGAACGTAATTTACAATGATCTCTACCAGGCCACATGACTAGAAAAGTTTGTCACAGGCATGTTCTTACCAAGTCCTATTTATAAACCATATTATTGCAAACTAAAAGCTGTGTTGGCTTCCGTTAGTACAACTGTACAGGGACCTTAATTGTTTCTTAACTTTTGTGCAGCGCAGGGTTTTCCCAAATCTGACACTTTTTTTATCCAATTTTGGTAGGACTAAGAGTTAGACTTCACATCAGAGACTTAGTGCATCTGTCTAGATTTTAATTATAGAATTTTAAGCCATAGGATTTTGTCTTGGCAGGTTTTGTAGATCAGGATAGTTTGGCTTCTCTGTAGGGTTTGTGGACACACTGCTTTACAGTTAATAGAAAATTTTATATATTTATTCATCGCAAGTACTCTGCTAGGAATCTTAGTAAGTTTTTCTCAAAACTTTCTAATTATGTTCTCTTGTCTCTTCTGCAGTTTGCTTTGAACTATAATAAGTTTAGTGGCATTTGATACTACATTTATATTTGGAATTTTTCAGAAACCAATTATACCTTCATTTGTTCACTGCATTTATATTGACTATGTCATTATGCCTAACTAGTGGACCTGATTTTAAGCGTAATTCATTTTATTTTGTGCAGTTGATGCTAATGGAGATGATTTACAAAGGCATGGCAATGTAATTCGAACTGAACAGACCAAACCCAATAGGAGCAGAACATCCCAGCATCATAACGTTGGTTAACCTCAAAAGGTTCCCCTTACTTATAGAACGACTAGAGTATAGAGGGAGAACATAGAAATCAAGAAAGTGACTTTGTGTTTATCAACTAAACAATACTTCTTGAGAGAAAATTTGTTCGGGATAATAGAGAAGAGGATGGATATAAAATTGCAATTGCAGAAATAATGTCGTAAAATTTCCGTTGTTGAATTTAGTCTTTTGAATTGAAATTTTATCTTAATTCTCTTTCACCTATCTTATGTGGTGGTCCCACAAATACCCTTTAAAAATAAAGAATGAAAGTCACTTTTAATATGTGCATGCTTCTATTTCTCATTTTTGTTTACTAAATATATATATATATATATATATATATTCTGTTATAAAAAAAAATTATATTCTTCGAATCTAACACAAAATTTATTTTTTTAAAAAAATGAATTACGTGATTTAGCGGCGGTTCAGAACCGTCGCTATAAATAAAAATTATTTATTTTTTTTATTTTCGACGGCAGTTTGTATATATTCTGCGTCGGTTTGTTTTTCGCGTCGGTTATTCCGTCGGTTCCTCTAAACCGACGCTAAACTTTTTAACGTCAGCAGTTTCTAGGACGGTTTCCAATTGGCCACTGAATTTTTTAGTGGCGGTTTAAACCGCCGCTAAATATAAAATAAACCGCCGCTAAATCCCATTTTTGGTGTAGTGTTGGATGGCTGGTTTTTTGTCTGAAGGAGCTTCACCAAACACGTTTTGTGGAATCCTTGTGTCACTTGCCTAGGAAAATTGGATAAAGATGCCAGCCAAACACCACCTAAATGAAAATTAAAAAAGAAAGGCCATTTGTCTTTATTGTTTTACACATCAAACAATTGATTTTGATTTTGATTTTGTTGATGATAACCCATTTGTTTTAATGATTATCACGTTCTCAATAAGTTTATATATTGTTCATTTTACTCAGCATTATCTTGAATTCATGCAAAGTTAATTACAAAAAAACATATATTTTTTACATGATAGACTGAAGTAAACTTAATGAAACCTATCAAATTGATCCATCAGATTAAAAAGCAAAAAATAGATTACGAGGGCATGATTGGAGTAAAATGAAAGACAAGTAACCTACCACTTTTATATTTAAAAAAAGAGTAAAGACCCAAATTGGTCCCTGACAAAAAATGCGGTGGCCAAATTAGTCCCTAAGAAAAATAAACTCAAAAAAAAGTCCCCAACAATGTCAAACAGGTCCCACGTTAGTCCTTCTGTCAAATGAAAATTGACGAAGTGAGTGACGGTGCTGATGTGTCACGTTAAGTGACATGCGGTTGCCCACGTGGAGTGCTTGGACGACGTCGTTTGGGTAAGCTCAGCCACGTTGGACACAAAGTTCTCTTTCATCCAAGAAACGTCGTCATTTAGGGTTTAGGGTTCAACTAAAACCAGAAAGCATGACATCGAATCGAAGGTTGAACGCATGAATTTGGGGAAAATTGATTGACGGTTTAGGTAAAATGATTGACGGTTTAGGGAAGGTGAGTTTATACTATTCGATTTAGGGTTGAACTTTGTGTTTATGCAATGATTATGTCGTATGGAAGGGGAACTTAGGTAGTTCGTTTGGGTCCAGTAGTGGAAGAAGGAGAGCTGCTCCATTGTGTAAATGTGGGCTTAGTTGATCCATTACTATTGTCTTTGTAATATGTTTATATCTTTGTAGTAGGGTGGAATGAAATGCTCAATTTTAATCTATAATATGTATGCTTCTCTATAATGGAAAGACCACTGTTGGGATGTAATGAGATGTTGATTGTTCTTAAAATGGTTAATGTCCTTGAACTTGATTGTTCATAAAGCACAATTTGCTAAGTATTAAGTTATCTTGAAATGCCAATTAAAATGTCAAAAGAATGTATGAGCTTCTGTGGATTGAGGGAATGCCAGTAACAACAAAGATTGAGGGAATTAAAAAGAAGGGGGGAATGAGCTTCTGTGGTAACAACTTTTGGTGCCCCTTTGGTCTTACTGTCATGTGTCTTACTGTCATGTGTTGGAGGGACTAATTTGGGTCTCGATGAATTTGTTAGGGACCTATTTGACCAACTGTTAAAAATTACAGGGACTAAAATGGTCCTCGACCCAAATTGTGGGGGACTTATAAGGCATAAAAGGGAACCCAGAATTCAGGTATGTTTACACATGACCCCAAAATGACACAGCATACAAATATTGTAACAAGACAAGCAATGAAACAAAAAATAGTATTGTTTCACATCAATGACAGCAATTCCAAACTAGTAATGACATAAGAGATTTAGTAATCCATAAAGCATATTCCATTGATATCATGACTGTGTACTTACAATTGGCACTGACATAATAACCATTAAGTATGAACACTATGTCTTCCCAAAAAACAAAGTGTTCATATTTAATATGGCCATAACCAGAGGCATACAAAAAAAAGCAATTGGTGAATAATTTAAATAGGACCAAAACCAAAGTAACCTAAAAAACTGGCGCAATTACAATTTCAAGCTAATGGCCTAATAACAAAATAAATGCCTACTAAGACATTCGAACTGGCCTAATGTCAGTGATTACAATTCATGTTCAGTTATGTGGGGCTGGCCTAGGTGGCCTGAATCCTGGTGTAGTAATGAAGCTCATGAATCTGGCTCTGGTGCCACTGCTAGCTGCAGCTACTGTCTCACTGGTCACTGCCTCAGCAGGATTGCATGGTGGTGGGCTGCTGCCTCTTGGTTCAGCTGCATTTGGTGCATGCTGGCTACTTGTCTCTGGTGGAGGGCCCTGACTCATGCTGATGAGGATCTCTTCAACCGACCTTGACTGGCCAACTTCAACATTAACCGGTTTAGTTTTTTTCTTTGATCCACCTGCAGGTCCCTTACATGTCTTGGCGTAATGACCAGTCTGACCACACTTGGAGCATTGAACTGTGTAAGTCTTCTTAAGCTTCTTGTTGGTCTTCATAAGCTCTTCAGTTATATCCTTCTTGCGATGCTTTTTTGGACGTCCAATAGGCCTTTTCAAGCGTGGAGGAAGTGGTTTTGGGGCATCACAAGTTGGCCAATATTGTTGGGAATTGACTGGGTTAAGAGTGTGTTCATAAGTGACATGCAAAGCATCCACTGTCAGCCATTGGTGAACATGATTTTCCACAGGTTCATTCTTGTGTGCAATGGCAGCAATGACATGTTCACAAGGCAATCCAGTCAGCTGCCACACATTACAACTACAAGTTTTTTGAACCACCAAGGTAGTAAGCTAAGAGGTTAGGAGGACGACACCCGAACATAATCTCAAAGGGAGTGCTACCTGTGGAGTGGTGAAAGGAAGTATTGTAATGGTACTCCGCCCAGCTCAGAAATTTGGACCACGATGCCGGATGCGAATGAACAAAAGCTCTGAGATAAGTTTCCAAACATCTGTTCACCCTTTCAGTTTGCCCGTCTGTTTGAGGGTGATAAGACGAGCTGAATTTTAACTGAGTTCCTTGCATTTTGAACAGGGAACGCGAAAAGTCACTAAGGAATATTGGGTCGCGGTCAGAAACGATGGATTGGGGCATGCCATGGAGTTTCCCAACATGATTCCAGAATAGTTCTGCAATCTTGGGTGCTGCATAATGGGATGGAAGCGAAACAAAGTGAGCAGCTTTAGACAAGCGATCCACAACTACCAGGACGGCGGTGTGACCCATTGACGGAGGTAAGTGGGTGATAAAATCCATGGTTAGTTTTGTCCATAAGGAAGTGGGTGTATGTAATGGCTGTAAGAGACCCAAAGGGGGATGGTTGGAAGGTTTTATTTTCTGACAAATTTTGCATCTTTGCACATAGTTGCTAAGCTGTCTTCTCATTCCCTGCCAGGTGAAATTTCTACTGATACGTTGTAGAGTGCCCTGAATACTGGAATGGCCACCCTGTGCAGAAGCGTGCATATCATGCAAGATGTGTTCCAGCAGAGGAGAATTAGCTGGAATAAAAATGCGATCACGAAGAAAAAGAAGGTCATTGCGCAAACTCCAATTTTTCCATTTATCTATATTTGTTTTGTTTGTAAGGTCTGTAATGATCTGCTTAGTGTAGGGATTGGACTATAACTCAGACTATAGGACTGATGTATAATTGAGAACAGGACCAGTAATGGCCAACAGATGTGGGGAGGATTGCGTCCTAGCCCCGTCTGACATACGGGAAAGGCTGTCAGCCACCACGTTGGATTTGCCAGTCTTGTAAACAATAGTGAAGTCAAATCCCAGCAATTTGGACAAAAACTCCTGTTGCTCGGGAGTTTGAATCACCTGATTCATCAGGTGGTGGAGACTCTCGTGGTCAGTACGAATCACAAAGGAGGATCCTAACAAATATTGTCGCCATTTACTTACAGCCGAAGTGATGGCATACATTTCACGAATGTACTTAGACTTGGCCTGCATAGTAGGGGATAGTTTGCGACTGTAAAATGCCAAGGGCCTTTCCTCCTATAAAAGGACTGCTCCAATCCCAATCCCAGATGCATCCGTTTCCACTGTAAACGGCTTAGGAAAATCAGGCAGCCGTAGAATAGGAGCCCTTAAAAGTGCCTCTTTAAGTTGCTGAAAGGCTGCTTCCGCTGTCGGTGACCAAGTGAAACCTGATTTTGTTAATAAATCTGTCAAGGGTCCTGCAATGGTCGCATAGTTCTTAATAAACTTGCGGTAATACCCAGAAAGCCCCAAAAAAGCTCGAATTTGAGTTGGGGTAGTTGGTAAGGGCCATTCTTGGATAGAGTGCAACTTCTCCGGATCTGGAGAGAGACCCATACCCGAAATCAAATGACCTAAAAATTGGATAGATGATTTGGCAAATGAGCATTTCGACATCTTAGCAAATAAGCAGTGAGAACGTAACAAGTGCAACACCTGTTGAAGGTGAGATAGATGTTCTGCAACAGAGCAACTATAGACCAAGATGTCATCAAAGAAAATAACCACAAATTTTCTAAGAAAAGAAGAGAAAACCTCGTTCATAGTAGCTTGAAATGTAGAAGGTGCATTGGAGAGACCAAAAGGCATTACTGTGAATTCAAAATGCCCATGATGAGTGCGGAAAACCGTTTTGAATATGTCCTCCGGATGCATGCGCACTTGATGGTACCGGATCTTAAATCCAACTTAGAGAAAATTGAAGCACCGTGGAGTTCATCAATCAATTCATCCACAGTAGGTATAGGAAACTTATTTTTGATAGTAATGGCATTAAGTGCGCGGTAATCAACACAAAATCGCCAAGTACCATCTTTCTTCTTGACTAATAAAACAGGAGAGCTAAAACAACATTGGCTAGGTCTTATCAGCCCTGCTGCCAGCATTTCCTTAACCAAACGTTCAATTTCATTTTTTTGAAAGTGGGGGTACCGGTAAGGTCGTACCTGAACGGGCTTGGAGTTAGGAATCAAATCAATATGATGATTGTAATGGCGATTAGGAGGTAAACAAGAGGGAACAAGAAACACATCCTCAAAATCTTGCAATAAGTGAGCGATGGCCGTATCTATGTTGGAGTTTAATGTGGCCGGTTGAGGGTTGTCATTTGGAGGGTCACTGGATAAGCACATGAGGCAACCGGAGATAGAATCCTGTCCCACCATTTTCTATAACTGGGATGAGGTGATCAATTGTGGATCAATTGTAGAATCCCCATGTAAAATGACCTTGGATCCCTTATAAGTGAACGTCATGGTAAAAGCATAATAGTCTGTGAGAATAGGTCCCAACGTGGATAACCATTGAACTCCCAAAACTAAATCAGCTCCTTTTAAATCCAGTACAAAAAGATCAGTTACAAAGTGATGGCCCTGAATAGTAATTGTTATGGCTGTACAAGAAGCCGAACACAACAAGGCATCTCCATTTCCCACTTGTACGTTAAATGGTATAATAGCATTCAATACCAAATGCAATTGAGAGGCCATCCGTAATGTGATAAAATTATGAGTACTAGCCCCATCAATTAAAATCTGCATGGGCTGGCCGTCCATAAAACCTGTTAAACGAAAAGAATTAGTGGAACGATGCCCAAATAAGGCATTAAAATTGATCTCAGGTTGTGTACCATGTTCAAGCGAAAGGTCGTGCGAAGGAATCAGGTCAGGGTCCTCAACCGGAATGTCATCCTCCATGCCCTCCAAGTATAAAAGAGAGGCACGCCCTTTACACTTATGGCCCGACATGAAACGCTCATCACAATTATAACAAAGGTTTTTTTTCTCTTCTAGCTTGCATTTCTTCCTGGGACAGGCGCTTGATAGGAATATGAGGTAAGGTTGCCAACTGTCTGGTGGGATTATGTGGAATGTTGGACCATTATCAGGTACTTGGGTGAAGGGTAGGGCCGTGGTGGGTGCGGAGACATTAGAACGCACAGACCATGGTTTCACACTGCGGTCATCCAGAAACTGCTCCTCATAAATCTTAGCATAGGCAAAAGCCTCGGTCATAGTGGCAGGTCTATGAATTAGCACAGATCTGCGGATTTTGGGTTTAAGGCCAGACAGAAATAAACTCTTACGAGTCGTGCTAGATAAGTCAGGTGCTCGGCGAGCGAGTTGCTCAAAAGCAATCTGATACTCCGCCACTGATGTAGATTGTTGCAGTTTCGCCAATCCTATAGTAGGATCATCAAATTCCGTAGGGCCAAAACGTTGATGTAAAGCAGTAACAAAGGTTGGCCAATCTGGAAAATTATTAGTCTCAAAAATGCTCTGAAACCAGCCAGCCGCTGGTGGATCCAGGTTAAAAGAGACCATTAAAAGTCTATCGTCTGGAA
Source organism: Gastrolobium villosum (assembly GCA_032173675.1). Lineage (NCBI taxonomy): Eukaryota > Viridiplantae > Streptophyta > Magnoliopsida > Fabales > Fabaceae > Gastrolobium > Gastrolobium villosum. Next base: position 6,360 of record JAVKPL010013583.1, on the reverse strand, counting down.
CCACATGATAAAAGCGAAAATAATTTTCAACAGCAAATAACCAATTGGATGGATCACCAGATCCAAATCTGGGAAAATCCATCTTCATAGTACGAGGACAATTCAGGTCACCATTATTACGATTGGGACCAGATCCCAAAATACCTGCACCAGAGGTACTGGAGGAAGCGTTGCCGTGAGTGGATTGAAGAAGCACCGTGATATAAGTCAATTGTTGACGAAATTCGTCGAGACGCTGAATGTGCTGGAGTTCCATGGATTCCAAGCGGCGATCCTGAGTGATTTCAAAATTCGCCCATTGCTCAGCTGCCGTTTGACGCTGAAGTTGGAGATCCTGAATTTGTTTGGTGATCGCACGAAGTCTAGTATTATCTGCCATCCGAACTCAATAAAAGCACCAATGTAACAGTAGAATTGAGTAAGGAAGAAGAAGAAGGAATTGAGATCTGAAGAAGAGAGAAGAGAGGGAAGTTTTGGAAATTTTCTTGATACCATTTTCTCATTACTCTTCATATTTAAACACACATTACATCACCCTTCACACACACCATGCCTACTACACCCCATATGGGCCACTATAATATCCTAGCCCACTAAGTTTCTACCCCATTACATATTCCTTCAAATAACCGGGCTTGTTCCTCCTCCTTGGGCCGACTGTTATGGGCTTGGTGACACAGTGGCTTGTTTCAATGGTCTAATTCACTACCAGAATATGCATCGTGAGAAGATGATGCAGAATTGAGGAGCTCTTATCCTCATCTGAACCTTGTGGACAAGGTTCCTCTTGAGTGTTACGTTGCAGAAACCATCGAGGAACAAAGGAGCACCAAGTTAGGCCAAAGACTACTCAGTGAATATATAGGTTGACATAGGGTGTTGTAAAATAGTAGATTGTAGACGGTTAAGAATGTATAGTAGTAGAGTACACGTGGTTATAGAGGATTAAACTGGTGATAGTTAGTTGGTTATGGAATAAACCAGAAACGTGGTATATAATCAAACTCAATGTATCGATCCGTATTCATTCAGAAAAAATAAGAATTCAATTGTTCCTTTTTCATATTGTTCTCTCGATAACAATTTGATTCTTATCAGTAACATGACAAACTTTACACTCTCCATTGGAATTCCTTCACTCTATTGCATGTAGAATTATGTATCATCTCTTGTATCTCAAGATTATGATAGGTATGAAGTGGGTTGGAGAACCATGACTTTAATTTGTTCCATTAGAAACCTACTTCAATGTAACCATATTTCCCAAGAAATGTGCAATCATGGTCATGTGAGGCGCTGCCTCAAGGGCCATATATAGGTGCTAATTAATGAAATCATTTATAGAATCTCCAACTTCAATCAAATGGTATAAAGACAATTTGTTTGAGGTTATTTGAGGTAGATGGTTGCCATGTGGAGTGATTAGCGGCAAGAAAAGAGGGTTTATTTTCTATTATTATGTTACACAACTATTGAATTTTTATTTTATTTTTGGTATATATGATTAACAAAAATCATTATTGTGGTTTTAATATTATCAAGTAAATGCTGCAGGGGGGGGGGGGGGTTGGGGAAATGTTAAAATGACAAAGAATTTCCAGAGACATATTGGATCCAAGATGGAGGCTTTGTTTAAAGTTGTCTATCATTCTCTGCATTGGTTTTTTTAATCATAAAAACAAAAAAAGCCTCTGATTTATATATATGACGTGGGCAAAGGTTAGTGGAATTCATTGAATATAGACGTAAGCGCTTACGTCTATATCTACACAATTCTATTGATTGGCAAGATATATTGAAGTTATCGATTAAACAAAAAAAGCCTCTGATTTATATATGATGTATATGTTTGTGGGGTAAAGGATCCTAAATTAGATTATCCTTTGGTATCAAATTTTCCTTTGTAATGAAAGTTTCTTCCTTTCCCTTTCTTTTTCTTTTCGTTTTCACACATTTAGGCATGTTGTTTTGTACAGTGAGTTTATATTTTGTTTTCTTGTCAAAGAAAAGAAAAAATATATATATTATAATTAGTGCAGTATAACTTTGTGTGTTTTTGTGTGTGCAAATGATTTTTTATTATGGACAATAATTGCCCAAACGTATACCAAGACAACAATGTTATTGATTATAATGACCTAGGCAAAGATTAGTGGAATCTATGGATTTGATCGTCAAGTCTGTATGTACTACTCTATTGATTAGCAAGATATATTGTAGTTATCAAATTCAAAACAATGTATGATTTGGTAAGAAAGGTGAGCTAATTTATAGCCCCAGAGAAGGCACATATAATATAATCATACTCTAGGATATTAGGCTTAGTTATAAATAATGAGTTTTTAGTCAAATTCAAAAGCAAAACAAGGCATTTGAATATGCATCTCTACTAATCTTTACATTATTACTAGCTTATCCTTGACCAAAACACGAAGGTGCCAAATCATTTGCCTGGTAAAATCTAGGGTAATTGGTTAGATATTCTTATGACATTATCAGTCACGTAGACATAGTGTAATGCTCAACTTTCAAAGACAATTTTTTTTTTTTTGGTAAATACTTTCAAAGACAATTTACTATGCAATCTATATATCTATCTACGTACATAATATTAGGGCTGGCAAAATGGGCTGAGCCCGCCGGGCTGGCCCGCCCCGCCAGCCAAACAGGGCGGGCTGAGTTGAGTTTTTCAACCCACCAGCCCACCAAACCCGCCTCGCCAGCCTGTCAGGCTCGGCCCGCCACGGGGCGGGCTAGCCCGCCAAGCCCGTTTTTTTTTCTTTTTAGGTTACCCAATTGTTATGTAGCTCCGTGCCTTAGATTTCTCTGCATGCAAGTGGCTTTTTTGAATTGTTGTGGACTGCTCATACAACACTTTGTTACTTGTTTTGTTACTCTGTTTTACCTTGATATGATTTTATTTTTTATTATTATTTTTGGATTGAAAGATGCATATTTATATGTAAATTAGTAAACACTGATCTTCTTGGTTTCATAATCACATTAGGATTTTATGCAGATTTTTTTATGCTTTTATGCAGATTTTTTTTATGTGTTTTTATGCAGAATTTAATTTTTTGTATTTTATTTTTATATATATTTTTATATTTTTAATTTTTTTATTGTAGGCGGGCTGGCCCGTAGCCCGCCAACCCACTCATAAAACGGGGCGGGTTGCTTAATTCAACCCATTTTATCAAAACGGGCCGGGGCGGGCCAACCCATTTTGGGTGGGCCAATGGCGGGGCGGGCCGGGACGGGCTGGCCCGTATTGCCAGCCCTACATAATATAAAAGATTTATTTATTTCTTTTTCACAATTAACATAGGACATTTTTTTTTTAATTTCTTTTAGTTTATCAATTTATTTATTTTGTTTTATTGACTTTTTATGTCTCTCATTTACATTTTTCTGGATTTTTCATGTTCTTAACGTTTCTAATTTAAATATTCTATAATTTTTTTAAAATAAATATCAATCAAAAGTGCATAGTTAATTTTTAATAAATATAAAAAAACATATATTATATTGATGTTAAATAGATAAAAATAAAAATATACGTTAATATAATGTTCATTAATTACAATTTTTAATTTATTTATTAAGCCTATTCTCTTATTCCTATTTTTGCAAGTTTTAATGAACCAAAAAAATTGAGTAATATATTTCAATTTTATTTATACTAATAGAACTAGCAGAACATAATTTCATTATTAGCATAACAAGTGAAATAAAAATCTTACATAGTACATAAAGAAATAATTTTTTATTTTTACTTTTAATTTAGTTTTTAATAGGGTTGAATTCTTTTGTTAGGGATTGAATAATAAGTTTTTCTAATAAAACAACTAAACAATAATAAAGTTTTGAGTGTTAGAAGTCAATTCAACTAATAGACGTAGATGTTACCTAACTATCGATAAAACTTTACTATATCATTATTTAGTCCTCATTTATTCAATATAATATTTACAGTATCACATTTTCTCTTATTTAAATGCTTAACTATAGTCAAGTTAGTGTACCCTAGAGTGTGCTTTTAAAATCATTTGGAGAAGAATTATAACACCAATAACCATTGGTTTAAGTGGTAAGAAGTTTGTTATAACACCCCGTGTTAATCCGGCTTGTTAACATGTTATCGTATTAAGCAACGCTTAATTAAATGTTGCAGAATATCTTTTTTTTTCTTTTCAATTATGACATCATTATCGTTACCAAGTTGAATTACTCAATTCATTATCATAAAAACATTGCCTGTATGTAGATTGCAAGATAACCTCATAATATAGAATAAAGTGAGTATCTAAAGTCACGGATCTACAACACATAGTCCAGACAATATCCTGATACATTATACAACTAACGTCTAAAAACAAAAAGATAAATCAATGTGGCATGGACAATCCCCATGCTCACCAAATAAGGCAACAAATCCCAACAGCAGTCTCAACTCAAATATCATAATAATGACAGAAAACATAAACAGCATCCAAGACCCAGTCATGTCAGCATACAACATATATAATCAACTAAGCTCCGGCCTCCTGCCGCCAGAGGCATCAGCCCCCAAGTTACCTGAAATAAGCGTCCCCAAACGTGGGGGTGAGATATCTAAACAAGAAATCTCAGTAAGAAAATGGGTCATCAAGGATCTTCCACCCCAAGCTCACTTACATGTGCAAATATAAGTTCAAAGTCATTTATTCAATATAAGTTCCAAAATAGTGCAATGCAACAAATAATCATGTCATGTGTGTTATAACAAATCTACTGATCAGAGAAGAGTGCAGGAATACGTCTATTACCCACACAGTACCAGCCCTTGCTGAACCCGCCTACAGGACCACCCCTTGGCCTCCTGTCTAGGCGTAACACCACATACATATTAAACGAGATTGCACTTAACAGCTCCATAGCATTTCAATAAATAATACATGAAAACCACATGATGCATATAAACCATCCCCCCATGGGAAATTGTGGAACCAATAATGGCTAAACCGAGGACACGAAAGCTTACCTTGCAAGCTAACAATCCAATGCCAAGAGTCCATACAGCTCAAAGTCCAAACACAACAGAATCACAATCTGATTTAGACCAACAATCATATCAATATATGTAACGCCCCGTGTATACTCGGTTTGTTAACATGTCATCGTATTAAGCTACGCTTAATTAAAATGCGGAATATTTTTTTCTTTAATTCAATTATGATGTCATTAACCTTAGCCAAGTTGATTACTTAATCAATTTCATAAAATATCGCCTGTATGTAAATTGTAATAAAACATCTAACTGAAATAACTCAACAAATAGATATAAAAGTGAGTATCTAAGTCACAGGACTACAACACATAGCCTGGACAACATCCTGATACATTGTTACAACTCATAACTAAAATAAGACATTGTCAATCAATGTGGCATGAACAAATCCCATGCTCACCAAATAAGGCAACAAGGCCCAACAACAGTCTCAACATCAACAACATATAATAGCTGAAGCTAAAAGCATAGAAGCAACAGGTATATCCAGCATCTAACATGTCAGCAAATAACAACAATATCTAACTCAGCTCTTGCCTCCTGCCACTAGATGTGTCAACCCCTGGGTTACCTGAACCTGAAATAAGCGTCCCCAAACTTGGGGTGAGATCTCTAAACAAGAAATCTCAGTAAGACAAGGGGTACTCGAGGATCTTCCACCCCAAGCTCACTTACATGTGCAATATAAGTTCAAAACCAGTAATTTCCAATATCAGTTCCAAAAGTATACAGTGCAACAGATATTCATGACATGTGTGTTATCAACTATTCTACTGGCTAGAGAAATGCATGAATACGTCTATTACCCACATAGTAGTACAAGGAACACCGCTTGCTATGAAGCACCGACACTTCAAAAACCCTGACGTGTCGTGTCCGACACTTCCCGACACTCTCGGACACTCCGACACTCCCCGACACTCCAACACGCATTATAGAAATTCAAAAAAAGGTTCAAATGTTGATTTGCGTTGAGTTTTTAGTTCCAACTATTAGATTCGTTGGATTACGATTATCATTTTATTGAGTTTAATATAAATATTTGGGATATGTTATGTTTCTTTGCAAAATTTATGAATATTATAGGTTTAGATTCATTTTTTTGTTAAATTATTGAATATTAAATATAATATATAATACATAAATTAAAAATATTATTTGATATCAAAACGTGTCCTAACGTGTCGAAATCTAACATTTTTTAGAATTAACGCATTGGAGTGTCGTGTCGTATCGTGTCACGTGTCCCGTGTCGGTATCGGTGCTACATAGACCGCTTGCACCTCACCCACAGCCTCACCATTTTGTAT
>JAVKPL010013582.1:0-76940 GCA_032173675.1 Gastrolobium villosum | reverse complement strand
TTAAACAAGGCTTCCTTGCTCCTATAATGGAATCCTTAAGTGCTGCAGAGTTAAGCAATGAATTGTCCGATTGAAATTCTCCAATTTTATGAAGATTCCTTTATCATTAATTTTGTTTTTGGTATTATAATATTATCACCGGTCAAAGTATATGCTTTGAGATGTCTTCAAGATAAATAAAACTCCACCCAAAGAGTTGCTTTTAGATTATTTATTAAAAGGGTTTATACACACACAAACACAAAAAGGTTTGGTATGGTTGCACAAGAAAGCAACCTAAATGCAAAGGGCCATAAAAATTAAGGCAAACCAAGAAGAATGCTCGGATAGTTTCTCATAAAAAATGGAAAATCCTTGCATCTAATTATTAAGCATGTCCCAAACTAATTCGAGAGTTGGAAAGTTGTTAACGTTAGATGTATAAAATGGACGTGATTCCAATTCACATTCAACCAATTCTTAGATTAAGACTCAAGAACATGCAATAGTGAGTTTCCAAACACTATGCTTGTGAAGATTATATTTGAGTCTTGGGACTTAATCTGGATTTAACCGCATGGCCAATAAAGAATGAGATATAAACACACATGCACGTCTTCCTTCAAAATTTGAGTACATGTTTTTAAATACTAGGCAAAACTTTTCATTTAAACTTCAATAGTCATCTTTATTACTTAAGCTAATTATTTTCTTAAGCTAACTGCTGGACTCATTCTTAACATGAAGAAGAAACTTTTTTTGAAATTTAAATTAACATAGTTTGAAGAATATCTTTTAATATAAATACAAGTTCCCGCACAACCAACTGTATAACCGAACACTCAAAAGACTGCTTATGTGCTTAAAAAGGTGATTTTGGAAAATGCATTGTGTTTAGGTCAATGCATGAAATTGAGAGAATCATAGCTTTCTTAGAATTCCATTGATGGTATTCATCTGATTGAACATTACCATGTGATTCTCAATTATGATTTGGACAATCACCTCATCCCAAGAATTAAAACCTTGACAGGGCTCATTGGAGGAGATGAAAATATCACTAGGATAGTGCCTGCATAAGCTCCCAGAAATCCTGTGCAGTGTCACCAAACCAAAACTCTTGGAGGGTTTTTCTTCACAAGATTCAATTGCTTGTTGATTCGCCGCGGAGTTTCGCGTAACAAGATTGCTGTCAATCTGCCAAAGGCAATCTGTCATAGATCAGTTCATGAGATTGAAAGAATCATGGATTTCTTGAAATCGTTTAATGGTATTCATTTGATTGTAAGAATCAAGTTATTCCAAGAATCATGTTCCTAATAGAGCTTAGTGGAGGGAATGAAGATAGCACAAGGAAGCTGCTGCATAAGCTTCCACTAATCTTGAACTTAATTAGTTGTTGGCCTTGATGATAAACAAATCAAAATCAACATCAACATAACATTTTATCCCAAACTAGTTGGGATCGGTGGCGGATGAACCTAAATGAAAAGTACGGGGTTAGCAAAGAGAAGAAACTAAGTCCTAGAATACAATTTCTCAAGCACTGTGGGTTAGAATCAGTTCATATCTTTTAGGTTCTTGACTAAAGCACCCTTATATCTGGCCAGTCATTTCATAACAACATTGTTTATAAACTTGTTTTCTGCTTAAGATTGGCTACAAATATGGGAACAAGGACTTGGCAATGGCAATTGGGTCTACTGCTACTACGAAAAGCTGTCAGAATTTGCCAAAGGTACGTGATCAATCTATTCTTGGGTTATGGGTTTTCATGTGAAGACATTCTTGCTATGAGTAAAAAGCTGCCAGAGATACTGCATTGTAATCATATTTGGAGAAGAAGATGGAGTACTTTATAGAGGGGATTGAGGAGTTTCTGGTTTTTCCTGCATTCCTTTGTTACAACTTAGATGACAGAATTAAGCATAGGTATGATGTAAATAAGAGTATAGGGAGGGAACAAATGTGTCTCAACAACAGGCTTCTAGGTGTTTCAAATGACAGATTCATAGTTGTCACCCATACTCAGTATTCAACAATGCATAATTAAGTCAAATACTAAGAATTACCGAACAAAAGCTTCCTCATTATCTCATATAATAAGCTCGTCCCTAGAAACTGCTTTGATACCATAAAATGTAACACCCTGTTCTAGAACTGATTTGTTAACATACATTATGGTATTAAGCATAGCGATAATTAGAATAGTTAAATGCGGAATTACGTATAATTTTTTTCTTTATATACAATAGCTAATTATGCATTAACTTATCTCAAATATGCTTAACAAGTTCCCACACGCTGTTAATTTGTGAGACATCACCATCCTCAATACTCATCACTTTGAAATACCATAACTATCCTCAATACTCACCGTCACTGTTGAGCGTAAGGGTGTAAATGGGCTAGGCCGACTTACAGGGGCCTACGGCCTAGCCTATATTAGGTCAGACTTGAACTATTATAAATAGTAAAATAGAATAGGTGTAGACTTTTAAAAATACCTCTTTAGAAAATAGGCCATAGGCTTTTTTGTACATGTCTAGCCTATGAGCCTACAGGCCAGCCTATATCATATTATTTATTTAAAATATAATAAATAAAATTATTATTTTAATAATTTTGAATAATAAAATAATATTATTTTAGTTATTCTTTTAATTGTTGAATATTTAATAGGCTTAAACAGATTAACAGGCCTAGGCCAAGACTTTTATTTTTTAAATATAGGTTAGGTCAGACTTGTAATTTGGGGCTTACACAGGCTAATATGTCAGGTCATACCAAATGTTTTTTACTCAGGTCTGGCTTATTTAAGCCAAAGCCTAGCCTATTTACACCCCTTCAGCGTCACTGTTGAGCACCACCGTCTCCGACCACTTATTCAGCGAGTTTTTTGGTTATCCACCAACGATTATGATAGCCACGACGAAGTGATCCTTTATGTCCCTAACCCACCTCGAGACTCCCTCTCACGCTCCCCCACGCTTGTGAAACAGATGCGCTCATCCAGCTTTTACAACAGTGCGTGGGCCACCATCTTCACGCGCGACTCAAACAGATAAGCTCGGCCTCTCTTTCCGTATCTGGATCTATGCCTACCTTGTGGTTTTGACTCCGTCGCAGCCTTCCCATAGTGTTTGTCATCCTTTCGTTACTTTTCTGGCGGCGGTGTACTTACCTGCTTGATCAGACACCCTTTCAGCAAGCATTATGTCAGACTTTGAAAACACTCCAACCATTCAACCATCTGTTACACGCTATATGGCTCCTCTTTCTCCAAATGATCTTCCTGCTCTCCATCATAATTATTGTCTTAAAGGAAAAAATTATTCACAATGGTCTCAACTTGTTCGTACGATCCTTAAAGGGCGTCGTACTCATCTTGAAGGACCTGTTCCCACCAAAACAGATCCAAAATTTGTTGATTTGTATGATTAAGACTTTCTTATTATGACATGGTTGTGGAAATCTATGACTCCCGAGTTTAGTCAACATTGCATGTTCTTATCTAATGCTCTTAAGATCTGGGATGTTCTTAGGCAGTCTTCCTCACTAAAGCAAGATGCCGCCACCTGCGATGATCTGAGAAATAAGATTTTTTCTATTAAGTAGGGCTCTTTTATTGTATCAGAATATTATGGCAATATGAATGGATTGTGGACTGAGCTTGACCAGTACAGAGTTTAACGATGGAGTGTAGCAAGGATGCAACAACCTTAGCCGCCTCAATTGAAAGGAATCAGATCTTTGAATTCAGGTTCAAATTCTTGGTAAGGAAAAATTACCTTCTCTTTCTGAAGTTTTTCACACTGTCATGGGTGAAGAAAGTCGTAGGGCTGTTATGATGGATGCTAAGTTGTCCAAAGGATCTGTCATGCTCTCATCTAAAGTCATTACTCCAGCCCCTTATGATTCCAAGCCCACTGACGGGTCTGCTATGATCTCGGCTAAGCCTCCTCAGGGGTCCTTGCTTGTCGGGCAAAGAGGTGCTCTGTTATAATACAGGAGCAAAGACGTATCAGTAGCAAGAAAATATTCCTTTAAGGAGCAATCAATCTATCGAGAAGCAACTCTTCCCAAGATGCGCAAGAGCACGCGTCAAGCAATACAGGGTTAATATGAGCCACAGATTATCGTCCTCAAGGAACAATTGTAAAAGTTAGGTTTTAAAAGGAAACAAAAAAATAAAATAAAAAGAAAATAAAAAAAGCATTAGTTCTTTGACAGAATCCACCAAATAACATTTTCTGCTAGCTTGTTAAACAAAGTGCTGGATGTCTTTCTTAATCTTCACAGAACTTTGAATGGAATGAGATAAACCAACAAGAGATTTAGTCGAAATAAGAACAGATGGAAGAAATAACAATAGCAATAAGCTACGTTCGAGTAAAATTTATCAAGAGCAATTGTGAATATTATGTAAGTTCAAAGAAAAGTTTTTCAGAGAGGAAAAATAGTAGGTCTTGGGATTAATATTTTCATCCTCTTGGTTAATCCTATAATGTTACATGAATTCAGTAATGAACTACGCTCCTGTCACCATTATGGCTTATTCTGCATAATCTGGAGCGATGGTCTTTTGCTCCAAATTGCACTTGAAATTTCTTTAATTTGATCCAAGGAGATTAAGTTTGCCCTCTCAAAAGAGCATGGCTGAAAGGATCATTAGCAAAAGTGATTTACACGAGACAATATTTTCCTTTATGAATATTCCCCTCACTTAGAGCAAAATATCCTAAGATCTCTAACTTTACTCCACACCACTTTGTGAAGATTCCATCGATCAAGTGGTCTTGGGATGCGGTTGCAAACCAAAGGGTTTTACGAAATCAGAGCGTTAAACCAAGAAACAACTCATAGTTCATTAAGGAAAACAATGTTTCATTACAAGAAGATCTTAAGCCAAATAGGTTTACTTCTACCTCACCCTCAACCTACTTAAAAGATTTTACCTCATAAGGAGAATGATAAAAACTACTAAAAAATATAGAGGAAAAACTTCCAAAACAGACTATCTCCTGATGAGGTTGAAGATTATCTTCGTTCTGGCCCTCTCCCTTTTTTGTAAAGGGTATCAGCTTACAATCCCAGCCGCTGCTTAGATCAAAGGTTCATATTTCCTCAAATCCTCTCCAATTAGAGCGTTTCTCCATCCCAGCTCAAGCCCTATTATGCAATGGTCCTCTTCTTCTTTTGCATAAAATTCTAGGCCGATTCTGCATATTGAGGTGTTGTTCCCACATTTTTTGTTGTCGCTAACGTGTCTGCATCCGATTGGTTACTTTTTTCTCTCCTGTACTGTAGCTACTTTCTTGTCTCTTTCTTGTATTTTATGTTTTATTTTCCTTCAAGTTTCTCACTTTGCTGAACCGGGCTTCTTCTTGGTTTGGGTCTTAGATTTCCTGCAAGAGCAATTCAACCCATTAAGCTCACAATTAATAAATCTAGCCAAATTTCTCCAGTACTATGCTAAATCCCACATTTACGATAGCTCCAGCCCAATTTACCAGTAAACTGTATTTATGAGCAAAAATTGAATTAGAGCGGCTGTTTTACAATGAAAAATTGGATTTAAGGAGCATTTAGCATATCAATGGACCTCAATTTTTTAGGCGCAATAGTCCTCTTCTTCTAAGTCCAACAAAGAGGGACATTGGTGCAAATATTGTAAAAGACCACTAAACTAGGTCACACAAAAGATGTCTGCTACCATCTTCATGGACAACAACAGGTTATGGAGAAGATTGGTAAGTCAACCTTACATAGTCAATCATTTTTAGCCTCCTCAGACGTCCCTCTTGTGAATGAGGCCTCGCATATGCCTGGTGAGTTTACTACTATTCGTCATGAGGAATTGAAATGACTTAGGTCTGTGTTCGAATCTCTCAATAAGCCCTCTGGTACTGGTGCTTTGGCTATGACTGGTAAGAACACATGCACTTATTCTCTTATTACTTCTTGCATTGATTTCAAAACTTCATGTGTAACGGCCCGTTACGTGCCGGTAATGTTATCTTTGCATATGGTATTAAGCGCAGTTACAATCACAGTCATTGAGTTACTTAAATTACGGGTATTTTTTTTTCTTTATTAAACCCTTATTGATAAACATTAACCAATTCAGTAATCAATTAAAAACAACACCATAATTGTAAATGCAAAACTGGCGGAAGCATAAAACTCATTTATTATAACCCCTCCAAGCAATACCATTAACTCTAGGTTGTAAAAACATTATTTTCAAAAAATTACACTGTGGTAATCGTTTACCCTTCTTGAGGTAATCGATTACCAAAAGTTCCAGAATGAGGCAGTAGCTCAATTTGGGCACCCCTGTTTTGGGTAATTGATTACCTTGACATAGGTAATCGATTACCTATGTAAAGGTAATCGATTACCTTGATCACAGTGGCTCAATTTTTGTGCCCCCTATTTCAAGTAATCGATTACCAATGAAAAGTAATCGATTATCCTTCTATAAAAATGACACTCCAATACGCGTTGTAGAAACTCAAAAAGTGGTTCAAAGGTTGCGTTGCATTGGATTACGATTACCATTTTATTGATTTTAATATAAATATTTAGGATATCTTATATTTCTTTGCAAATTTGATGGGTATTATAAGTTTAACTTCACTTTTTGTAAAGTTATTGAATATTAAATATAATATACACTACATAAATTAAAAATATTATTTAATATCAAAACGTGTCCTAACGTGTCGAAATCCCATATTTTTTAAAATTAACGTGTCTGAGTGTCGTGTCGTATCATGTCATGTGTCCCGTGTCGGTATCGGTGCTATATAGTTCAAGAGCACAATAAGCACATACTTGTCATATGCCCAATAAGAGTCACTAGGTATATCTCAAAAAAAGTCAGAGTGAGGGGGATGGTGTCAAATGGCACAGTGACTTTGTATCTTGACTAAATAATAACTCATAAATGTAATAGATGCAAGATGCTGCTTCAATAGATGAATGAGATATACATAGGTGAAAAAATATTTTCTAATGTCAGAGAGAGATAGCATAACCGCTTTGCCCATTGGCCTCACTATTGTGCGTGAGATAGCGCACCTTATACATGTACGAGGTTAGCTGTACAAGGAGTAAGAGATTCTCTATGATTAAGATCTAAACGTCTCACATTGAAAAGATAGGGGAATAATGATAGAACCCCTTCCACATATCCCATAAATATGGCAGATAACTTGGACCAGGAAGGAGATAACAAGCCTGAGGAGAACGAGACAGACAAGGACCAACGTGGAGAACGAAGAAGAGGTAAGAGATTGAAGAAGACACCTGTGTGGCTCAAAGACTTCTGGTGTGTGACACGTGACTGAGTTAGGAAAGATGGGCAAAGTGGTATTGGGCTGGGGTAGTGGCCCAATTACTATCATTAAGAGTTGCTAATAAAATAACAAGGGCTGAGACTATACATAGGCCGAAAGAGTATATTTTGTTCTAAATTTGTATTCAGTTTTATTACATATAGTCAGATAGAGGTTTAGCTAAATATCTTGTAACAAACTTCTCCTTTCTCTCTTGTGAAACCCTTATGGAGTTTTTGGCAACCTCGAATCTGCCGTTGATAGTCAATTTTCTCTTCTCTGTTTTGCTTTAGATATTTTTCCCTATCATTTGGTGCTCTTTTCATTGAGAGGCAACTTCCAAAAATATGGCGGAAGGAACTCGCTCCACAGTAAAAACGAACATGATGGAGGAATGCATGACCAGACTTGCTCGCCACGAGGAGCAGTTCAATACCTTTGGGGAATTACTCCAGAGCATGAACCTGAAGTTAACATTGATGGAAGCCAAGTTGGACCAGAACCAAAAAAATAAATCAGAATTTAAAGGAGGAAGCAATGCGTATAAATCGGTGAAATTCTCAGTGCCGAGATTCACAGGAGGTAATCCAGAACCTTAGATCCACAAGATCCAACAGTTTTATGGATTCCATAACTTGAACGATGGGGATAAAATCACGTTGACGTCCTTCTAAATGGACGGAGCTGCTGAAGAATAGTTTCATTGGATGGAGCGAAGCCAACGACTGACCACTTGGGATGCTTTCGTAGTAGCACTACGATCCCGTTTTGGTCCTTCCAAGTACAGGGATCTCAGAGGTGAGTTAGGAAGATTGGTGCAGAATACAACAGTGGAAAATTATCAGAAAGAATTTGAGAGGTTATCCAATCAGATCATAGGAATTGATGACATTACCTTGCAAAGTTATTTTGTGAACGAACTCAAATCTGAGATTCGAAAAGAGGTTCGGATGCACCTTCCTGCGTCACTGCCGAATGCTATTGAGCTAGCTAAGGTGGTTGAAGACAAGTTGAGCGATCGAACTCCTGCACGAATTGGGTATCAAAATTTTTTTTCCAGCAACTATACGGGGAGGTCCCAGCCAGGCTTATTACCCACGATCCAACCAAGAGAACGGTCAACCCTGCTGGATCATCAAAGGAGATCGTGCCATTAAACGTCTCTCTGCTGCAGAAATGATGGAAAAAAGAGAAAAAGGACTATGTTATTACTGTGAGGAAAAATTCCACAGAAACCATGTATGCAAGGGGAATATGTTGTTAATGCTTGTTCAAAAAGATGAAGGGGAGGAAAGGGAGGAAGAATTGGAAGTGACAAACGAGAAAATTGGAGGTGATGAGGAAATACCTGGCATTAGCTTACATGCTATGGATGGCCAATATTCGTCTAGTACACTGCGTTTGAAAGGATTCATCAACAAGCAACCTGTTCAAATGTTGGTGGATGGTGGGTCCACTCACAACTTTGTGCAAGAAAGGGTGGTTAAATTTTTCGGGTTGGAAGTGAAACCAATCAGTCAATTCAAGGTGTTAGTGGGGAATGGAGCCCATTTGGGGTGTAAGGGGGTCTGCCAAAAGGTGGAATTGGAACTGCAAGGGTACAAGTTTTTCCCGGATTTATTTGTTTTACCTATCCAGGGAGCTGAGGTGGTATTAAGAGTGCAATGGATGTCTGAGTTTGGGGATGTTACTACTAATTATAAACAACTCACTCTGAAGTTTGAAAGGGAGGGTAGGTGGATTGAGCTGCAGGGAGAAAGTCGGGTGCAAGTGGAACCAATAGAGTTACATCAACTTCGCAGACTAACTCATTCGGATGCTGTAGCAACCTACTTCCAAATGCAGACCATTGATCACCAATATACAAATGAACCGTACAAAGAGAAGAGTTGCAATCCAACGATACAATCAGTTTTACATGACTATGAAGATATCTTTGCAACACCCACACAACTGCCACCCACACGTTTGGAGGATCACCGAATCCACTGGAACCAAAGTAGTAAATGTCAGACCATACAGGTATCCTTATTTCCAGAAATCAGAAATTGAAATGTTGGATACCGAAGTTATTAGACCCAGCTTGAGCCCTTTCTCCTCACCTGCCTTGTTAGTTAAGAAGAAAGATGGAACTTGGAGGTTCTGTGTAGATTATAGAGCTTTGAACCAAGTCACCATACCGAACCGCTTTCCCATTCCTATAGTAGATGAGATGTTAGACGAGTTAGTAGGGGCAGTTATTTTTTCAAAGATGGACCTACGCTTAGGGTACCACCAGATCAGAATGGTTCCAGAGGGTGTTTATAAAACAACCTTTAGGACACATCAAGGGCGCTATGATTTTATAGTGATGCCCTTTGGGCTCACTAATGCCCCAACTACTTTTCAAGGGATTATGATAACTCGGTTCTAAAAGAATATTTGCGCAAGTTTGTCATCATATTCTTTTATGACATCTTGATATACAGTAAGTCAATATGGGAGCATGTGGAACACTTATAGAAGGTTATGGAATGTCTTAGGCAAAACCAGTTGTATGCCAAAAGATCCAAGTGCGCATTTGCTTAGGAGGAAGTAGAATACTTGGGTTATGTAGTGGATGCCAAAGGAGTGCGTCCAGATGTGGGTAAAATACAAGCCATCATGGATTGGAGCAAACCATCCAACCTAAAACAACTACGCGGGTTCCTTGGCTTAGCTGGTTATTACTGAAAATTCGTTCGTGGGTTTTCCTAAATTGCAGCACCCTTAACCGCCCTATTGCACAAGGATGCTTTTAATTGGAGTGACAAGGTTGAGCAAGCTATGACCGAGCTAAAGAAGGCTTTATCTAACCCATCCATCCTAGCATTGCCAGATTTCACTAAAAGATTTATTTTGACTACAGATGCTTCAGGCATTGGGGTGGGGACAGTGTTAAGTCAGGACAACCGACCTATAGCCTATTTTAGCAAAAAGCTCAACCCAAAGATGCAACAGGCTTCGACTTACGTCAGTGAGATGTTCGCTATTACTGAGGGAGTTTCTAAATGGAGGCAGTATTTACTAGGGGGACCCTTCACTATTAGAACTGACCAGAAGAGCATAAAGTACATGATGGGGCAGGTTATACAAACCCCTGAACAACAACGCTTTCTGGTTAAGCTGGTGGGGTTTGACTACACTATAGAGTATTATCCTGGGGCTGTTAACAAGGTGGTCGATGCTCTATCTCGCAAATCTGAGACAGAGCCAACAATAAATTCATAAGGTGCATGGGCAATGGTCCTCACACAGGTAACACACAACCTGATTGAGCACATAAAAGCAGAAGGTCAAACCAGTGCAGAATTAATTCAATTAAAAGATAAAATTGAAATTGGTGCTGAAGGGTATGAGAATTACAGCTTGCGAGATGGGCTTATACTATACAAGGGGAGAGTCACAATAGCCTTTAACTCCGAACTCAGGACCGTCATTTTACATGAGTTCCATTCATCTTTGATTGGAGGTCATGGCGGAGTGAAGAAAACACTTTAGAGGATACTTCCTAGCTATTATTGGCCCAACCTGAAAAAAAAATGTTCAAGAATTTGTTAGAACGTTTCTCATTTGCCAAGAAACAAAGTATCAGCCATTATCACCGGCGAGCTTACTTCAACCCCTAACGGTACCTATGGCTATTTGGGAAGATTTGTCCATGGATCTCATCGTTTGACTTCCCAACTCAGAAGGGAAAACAGTCATCTTGGTAGTGGTGGACCGCCTCTCCAAGTATGCTTATTTTATAGCTCTGCCTCCAAATTTCACTGCTACTAAGGTAGCCTCAGTATTTGTGGAGAACATCTGCCGTTTACATGGAATCCCTCATTCAATTGTGTCAGATAGGGACAACATCTATGTTAGTAAGTTTTGGGCGGAACTAGCACGTTTGAGCGATACTAAACTATGCTACAACACCGCTAACCACCCTGAAACCGACAGTCAAATAAAGGTTACAAATAGAGGGTTAAAGCAATATTTGTGTTGTTACGCAATGGAGGCACCAAAGCAATGGGTTCACTACCTACCATGGGTAGAGTTTTCTTACAACTCCGCGTACCACTCTTCGATAGGGCTTCTCCCTTTCAGATTGTTTATGGTCGGTCTCCTCCCACCATTCCGCCGTATGAGGGTGCAACATCTCCAATTGAGGCTGTTGATGAGCTACTAAACTGCAGGGATGCCATGATTAGACAACTCAGAGAAACCTTGCATAGAACCAGACAGTGGATGAAAATACAAGCAGATAAAAAGAGAAGGGACGTGCAATTCAAAGTGGGAAAAATGGTACTCGTGAAGCTACAACCATACCGACAACGCTCCGTGCGCAATCATACCTTTTCCAAGCTCCGGCGCCGCTTCTATGGGCCTTTTACCATCACCGCACGGATTGGACAAGTGGCTTACCAATTGGACCTACCAGCGGAGTCGAGGATGCACCCGGTGTTCCATGTGTCCCTCCTTAAACTGTATCGTCAAAATCCATCTTTTCACTCAATGCCTCTTCCTCCGGTTAGCTGGGATAATCATCCGATCACTAAACCAGTGGCTGTACTCAGGACCCGTGCCATACAACAGGGAAAGAAGGAAAGTTTGCAACTTTTGGTTCAGTGGGAAGGATTACTGTTGGAGGACGCAACTTGGGTTTCCTACATAGAGTTCCGTCAAGCCTTTCCGGGTTTCGATCTTGAGGACAAGATCTTGTCTTCAAGGGGGGAGGGAAATGATAGAACCCCTTCCACAAATCTTATAAATATGGCAGATAACTTGGACCAGGAAGGAGATAACAAGCTTGAGGAGAACGAGATAGACAAGGACCAACGTGGAGAACGAAGAAGAGGCAAGAGATTGAAGAAGACACTTGTGTGGCTCAGAGACTTCTGGTGTGTGACACGTGACTGAGTTAGGAAAGACGGGCAAAGTGGTATTGGGCTGGGGTAGTGGCCCAATTACTATCATTAAGAGTTGCTAGTAAAATAACAAGGGCTGAGACTATATATAGGCCCAAAGAATGTATTTCCTTCTAAATTTGTATTCAGTTTTATTACATATAGTCAGATAGGGACTAAGAGGAGGTTTAGCTAAATATCTTGTAACAAACTTCTCCTTTCTTTCTTGTGAAACCCTTCTGGAGTTGCCGGCAACCTCGAATCTGCCGTTGATAACGACTATAGAATCATATCAGACCAGATAACGACTATAGAATCATATCAGACCAGATAATCACATGATCTGGTCTGAAATTGGCCGATCATGTGATCTTCCTCTACACAGCCTGGAACTTATCTTGGGTCAAAGCATCTTGCAGTTGGGCCGCTTTATCCCATGGGTCTTCACTGGAACGCGAAGGAGGGTGTACCTGCAAGATACTCCGACGCTCAAGTCAGTTATGGTTCAAGCAGGGTTTATTATGTAGAAGAAGATGATGTACCTTAGTGTTGATACATGTATTTATAGTGGAGAGATGAGCAGTTTGGAGAGATGTTACTTAGTGATCAAGTTTGCTTTGTCTTGGAGGCAAAGTAAGAGAGCTGCCATGTTTAATGTTGAGGAGCTTGATGTCATGGAGTCTTTAATATCATGGTGCTTATTGTCATGGAGTCTTTAATAATATGCAACTTGATGGCTGTCATGAGCTTGCTGCTATAGAGGTGTCTTTGCTGTCATAAATATTGTATAGCTTGGCAAGATGGGCTGTGTGGCCTTTATTGACTATGAGCTTTCTTAGTAGCAAAGACTTGTAGTTTGCGCCTTATTTGTATAGTATTTATTCAGATCACAAGGAAAAAAGTTATAAAAATAATTTACCTCTATAATAATAATATTATTTTTAAATGTATATTTAATGTTATTAATTATGAAAAAACGTTTGTTATTTTGAATAATACAATTTTATGTATTTGAAGTGAAGTAACCGGGTTTTAATGCATATCTATTAGTTTTTCATATTCTCTTTCTTTCTTAATATTTTACTTTGATGCATATTTATTAATTTTTTACATCATTTTTCTTCCTACTTTTCTAGAGGAAAAGATATAAAAGAACATTAAATATATGAGAGGAGATATTTTTATTATAAAAAAACTCACTACCAAGTACCAACCCCCCGTAATCTATTTAATCATCGTTTGACTAGAGAGAAAATAATAAAAAGTTTTTAAAATGAGAAAAAAATTCAATAATAATTAAATAGGTAGGGGATTGATTTGATAATAAAAAATATTCTCCTCTAAATATACATCAAAATAAAATCATTCTAAGATCATACAAAAAATTGTGTTGATAAATATTGTTTCCTATTATTATTATAATTTTTTTATGATTGTCATTTCCATCACGTCAGAACTAATAAATGGTTATATTTATGATAACTTACATGTCCTCTTTGGTCATTTTAATCATCCCACCCAAATTAGAACAGCAACACCTGAATCCATCTCAAATCAAAATCGTTTTAAAACAGAGCCAAAATAACAAAAATTTCAAAATAATAAAAAAAACCCCAAAAACCAGAAATAAAAGAGAGAGAGAACAAATCTACCTCTCTCTCTCTCTCTCCCTCTCTCTCCGATCAGATCGGGCACCCACTGTCTGAAACCCCGACTTTGATTCCTTTTTTTGTTTCCAACGCTTCAATTTTCACTTTTTATCAATTTGAATTTGGCATCGTTTTTCGTTCCCAATTTCTGTGATCTGGAAAATCCCTTGTGATTTTTGGGGGGTTTGGGGTTGTTTGATTCGGATTCGTTGCGACGGGGATGGAGATTCGTGCATTGAATTTGAGAATTTTGTAAGTTTTGTTGTAATAGATCATTCGTGGTTCTCAAATGGCGTCGGCTCAGGTGCTGCCAAACTCCGCCGCTTCTTCGCGGAAGCAAGAGCATCTCGAAGCTGGCAAGCGCCGGGTATGGATTTCATTTTTTTTTTTCATTCATTTTTGTTCTGGTTATCAGCTTGTTGAAGATGTGGAAATGTGTTATTGATTTGGGGTTGGTTTGTATTTCACTTGTTATAATGTTATGCATTTGTGTATCTGATTGTAATGTAATGAGGTAGAGTTTAATATTTTGTGTTTTTCCGTTGTGAAGATGTTGTAGCCCTGGGATTGTTGAGATGATTGTGTTTGAGTTTGGGAGGGTAAATGGAAGGAAATAGGAAATTGTGAAAATGAATGGAGGGCGGATGAAAGAAGAGGAATGTGCAATCTTCAATGAGGTTCTGAGGGTTTGTATGTAAATCTTTCATGATAGTTAAAGGCCAGGGGCAAATGAGGGGTCCTGCCAATGAATGTCTATTCTGCTGTTGGAAGAAACTAGGTTCTGCTACATGGATCAATTGGACGTCATCGAGCTCTATCAAAAACCAGAATTTTCTTAAAACCATTCTTAGTATGGTCCATTTTAATTGTTTTTCCTAATGTTTTTTTACGTCATCCTTCATCCAATTTAGTCAGACTTATGTTCCATTTGGTCTACTTTTCTTCTCCTTAGGGGAGTTTTCTTCATCTTCTCCTCCATAGATGTTACTCCAAGTCTCCAATGTTCTCTTAGATGCATTTATTCTAAATCTTATCTTTTTTGTAGTCTACTCATTCAGAGAAAACGAAAGAAAACAAGAGTTGAGAGAGAAAAGAGGGTTACTTTTGTATTTATACTCCTCCAATACTCATCCATTTTAGCATTCTTATCTCCGCTACACTTATTTTTTTGCTTGCCCTTCTTGGAACTTCACTACCTAACATTCACTAGCTGTTGGGTGAAAGTACATGAATGGTTTTTTATATCTAACAGATTCCAAATATTTTCTATGTAATCTGACTACTTATTGAATTATTAATTTATTATGTGTTATATCAAAAAGTTATTATGTGTCCTCAGAAAGTACAGTTTTTTTTTTTTTTTTTTGCCTTTTTCTGTCAGTCTCATAGTTTTTGGGTCTTGCAGCTGGAGGAGTTTCGTAAAAAGAAAGCTGCAGAGCGGGCCAAGAAGGCTTCATCCTCCAGCCATGTTCACAATTCTGATGCTAGCCTGAATCAAAAACAGGCTTCTGAAGTTGAAAATGTACGAGTTAATGAATCGGATGGAGTTACCACATCTGGCGGTATTGGAGGTGCTGTTATTGACACATTAACTTCGGGGATGGGTAATGACAAGAACCTGGAATTGTTTAGCCAAAGTAGTAATCAATGGTCTTTGGCTGGTAGAACTAGTTTTGCAAGGAATGATTTTAATACATTGTCTACTAGTCTGGTGGAGGCACATTCAGAGATTGATGAAGCTAAGAGATATAATGCTTCCGCTGTTACTGCATCTGCAGATGTTAGTCGAAGCAGTGAGGCAAATAAGGTGAATGATATGTATGGAATTCATGCTGGTGGTCTTGGTGGAAACCCATATGGGACTACAAACCACCAAAGCATTCTTCTACGCTCGCAAGAAAGTCAAGAGTTTGATAGCAATACTAGTCAATCTAGTCTTCATGGAATGAATGAAAACCACCCAATCAAGAGTAACAGTTCTGTGAAGGATTATGCAATTACTGATCATGGCTCTTCTCCTTATTTCCCTTCAAAAATCTCACCTCAGAACTCGGTTGATACACTGCTGCAAATTAAGCCAACAAATTCTAGCACTTCAGATAGCGGTTTTTCACATGGTTTGCTTTCCGGAGGTAACATTTTAATTTTCTTTTCTTAGCTTCTTTTGTTTCAGATTTTTATTAAGTTTTTTTTTTTTTTTTTTAACCATTTTCATACAACCTGACATTGACTTAGAACTCTCTGCTGATCAAGTTTTGCAAAATATATGTATTGCAGGCTTCAGTGATTCTTTCAGTACTAAGTTTAGGGAGACCATTACTAGTTCTGATAGTGATTTGCCTGGTCTTCATGGTGCAACTATGCCAAAATATGATTTCACCGGTTATGAAACAAGGAATCCCTCCAATCATACACCAATACATTCAGTGTCAATGGAATCTAGCTCTAGGAGGTCACGTCCATCTTTTCTTGATTCTCTAAATGTCACTAGATCTTCTTTGGGGTCTCCATTTCATCAACCCGAGCAAGATTCCTCTATGTCCAATCATTTAGAATCAAGCAGCAATGATATATCAGGATCTTCTTATTTCCATAAGCCATCTGAAGAGACTAAAAATGTGGCACATTTCTCAAATTTTACAACTGCAAGTGTTCATAGTCCATTTGACCACTTGACAAACCCTTCGGTTTTTAATAATAACATTCAAGACACACTGATGACAAGTGCTAAGGAAAATGGCATGGAGAAGAAACACGATTATTACACTCCTTCAAAAAATGAAGACTTTTCTGCTTTAGAACAGGTGGTTTCTGGTAGTTATGGTCAAGAAATTTTCACTTTTGATGCCTACTATATGTTGTTGTAGTGCTTTATTTTGCCTACGTGTTTTTGCTGAATTAGCATAAAAAATGAATTTTCTGAGATTTTTGTGCTTGATTTATTAGGTAAATTAATGTTTGTAGAACTTAAAGCCTTTGGTTTGTGGGGATATCTATGATAACCAAATACGAGTTAAACTATACCTAATTTTTAATTGGAGTCTTGGAGACTTTCTGACAGCACAATTTCATGTATAAGTTGTGAAAGGATGTCAGTAGGTTAAAATTAAGATATATTCTTTCATGATTTATGTAGTGCCTTTTGCTTGTCTAGTTTAAACCAATGAAATATGGATATAAATTGTTCATCATATTCGATTGCTATTTCTAGCAGCAGAATATTAGTATGTTATGCACAACAGCTCCTTTGTACTAATTCTCATAAATTCAAATTTTGCTCTCAACTTGCAAATGTGTCTAATCCTTATGAGTTATAAATAAAATTGTAATTTCTTTTGGTTGGTATTTCAATACTTTTTAGGAGAAGACAGTTAGTAATGCCCTTGCATGTTATAAGCATCTTGGCTATGTCAAAAATATATATCTGTTTTATTGACTTTATTTTTTTCCTCTTTTTTATTCTGCAGCATATTGAAGATTTAACACAAGAAAAATTTTCTTTGCAACGTGCTCTTGAGGCTTCTCGAGTGTTAGCAGAGTCACTAGCTACTGAAAATTCATCTCTGACTGATAATTATAATCAACAGGTTGGCTTATGGATTACAACATGTCATTTTGTGGAATGTTCTAATTTGAAACGATTGCAGCTTTTAATTTTTATTCCATTTTTTATTATTTTGTAAATTTATGTTCAACTAGAAGCCTTTGGTACTGACAATTTTTATTAGTTATTATAATGTAATGCATACATCAGTGTAGCAGAATGTAATGTGTTTATCCATTGAGCATATTAGGATATTGCATGTTGAGTTCTTTAATAATAATTTTGAAGAACATTAGGTTTCCAATAACAGAAACAGTGATTGCTGTGACTTTCTTCAAGTCAGTGGCTTTTGGGTCTACTTGTACTCCTTTATGAGATCAAACATTTGGTATTATTGGTCCGTGTGTCTGTGGGTTTAGAAAAGGATCTTCGTTGGTTATAAGTTATAGAAATTGTGCAAATGTCTTGAGAGGCAGATATAGTTTTTTCTTAGTCCTGGGTTGGTGGGTTACTACGTTGTGTTAGTACTTGGTTCTTTGTTATTTTGGTATTACTAAGTATAGAATTTGTGCAAGATGTAGTTTTTTTCTTAGTCCTGGGTTAGTTGGTTACTAAGTTGTTTAGTACTTGGTTCTTTGTTATTTTGGCATTACTTATAATCTGATTTTGAATTTAAATTGCTGCTGTGTTTACTTTGGAATTTCATAGTTGTCTGTATGGATATGAAACTATCTTCTGCTTTGTTTTACAATTTCTTGTTTTATGTTTTTATAGAGAAGTGTTGTCAACCAATTAAAATCAGACATGGAGAAGTTACAGGAAGATATCAAAGCGCAACTGGTTTGTATTAATGCTTCATATCTAATTGCATAATTATTTCCGCTGTGCTGGTATTCCCTTATATGATAATTCATGGTCTAGATTTGAAAGTTCTTGTGCCCACATGTGTACATTTATAATACTAAATCATATATTGAAAATGAATTTTAAATAAATATAAAGGGCACACCCTGGTGCACAAATTTTATTAACTGAATATATTTATTATTAAAACTTTGTAAAGATATTATAAATCTAATTATTGTATATGATTAATCAAGCTGGCTCACAATCTTTTTGCTGTAATTATATATTTAGCCTCGTATAAAACTCGATGTTGAGATAGTGAAGCAACTAATTGAGCCAAGCCCACTGAGGTTGTTGAATTGAGCTCATTTTGTTTCCTCTCTCAAGTCTTTTGGTAAATTGAAAGATTATGCATAGATACATGTAAAGAACCAATTCAACGTAAAAGCTTAAGCTGTTGGGTGAGACTACATTAATGACTTTATATTTCTCTAACACGCCCTCTCACACGAGAGCTCATTAGGCTTGAAGGGTAGATGATGCATCAGGCCTAACCTACCTGTGCTAAGAAAGCTCACAATATTTAGTTACTTTTATTAATAGAATGGGGGGCGGTGAGGATTGAACTCGTGACCACTTGGTTACGGAGGCTCTCATACCATGTAAAGAACCAATTCAACCTAAAAGTTTAAGTTGTTGGGTGAGTATCTTTTTACTTGGAATATTTATAATTCATTTCAGTATACATGGTAAATGTTTTTAATTTTTTTGAAGAACTTCCATTTTAATTGATATGCTTAGTTTCTTGAAATGTGCATTGCTTTAGGGGATTGTTTGACTTACCACACTTAATACAACATGTGCAAAAAGAACAAAGTTCGTTCATGATCATCGATTATCAAATATCTTTCAAACAATCTTTCTGTGAGTCATTGAGAGCTGCCTTTCATATTTTTCTTAAGTAAAAGTATCTGTGATCATGTTAACTTACTTCCTATGTCTCTAATCTTTTTTGTGTAGTTTCTTTTTTTCAAAATTTTGATAGCAAGTTCCCATTTGGCAATCCACCCAAATGCTCATCAATGATTTCTGCTCAGTATGGTGTTTTTCCTGATATCTAAGATTGTCATGGTCTTGGAGTTAGAATTTTTAGTGCATTAAGCTGAGTTTGGTCGAAGTTGAACTTTCTATTACATTGACTGTTGATTCTTTGTGATTGAAAATAGACTGATTTCTGTACATATCTCCATATTTGCTTTCTACTTCATGCTCCCTCCATCTGCTATTGTTATGTATCTGAACTTTGACGTCAACAGGTTGAACTGGAGTCTATCAGGAGTGAATATACAAATGCACAACTTGAGTGTAATGCCTCTGATGAGCGTGCCAAGTTATTGGCTTCTGAAGTTATTGGTTTAGAGGAGAAGGTACTGAATTTTCTTGGTATGTTTTGCCATTTGTGTTTACTTTTAAGGATAAAATATGATTTTCCCCATCTTTTATTTGTAGTAGGTGAGGTGTTAGAGAAAAAAAATTGTACTGTGGAGTGTGGAATAAATTTGATTGTAACAAATTTCCAATATATGATTGTTAGAGAATAGAGATATAAAACCATTCATGAGCCTTTACCTAACAGCTTAAGGTTTTAGGAGAGTTGGTATTTGATATATAATTAAACCTTCTATAATTGAGTTGTAACCGCATTATTTATGGTTAAATACTAATGCATATAGCTATATTATTACATATAGGTTTAGAGATATACTAGATTCCAACTTTTAATTTGTTGTGTTCAATAAATTTTGTAGGCACTCAGACTAAGATCTAGCGAGCTAAAGCTTGTGAAGAAGTTGGAAAATGCAGAAGCAGAAATTTCGTCATACAGGTATTTTGAGGTTTTAAATTTTCAGCCAAAGAACTATAGATGGCATGATTGAGATTTTTTGAAAATTCAACCATGGTTTTTTCCTGAAAAAGTGGCATTTATTTGAAGTGTACCTATGTTAAAATGTCTACTTTAGTCTGGACTTCGACCTAACATTGCAGATGAATTTATGATTAGTATTCTTGTATTAATGTAATTTTTTATCCTGAATGATATTGATGTCATTGATATCTTAATTTAATAGTGAATTGTCTTTTTTCAAAGAATGTTTGAAAGCATTGAGCAGAGTGAAAAACATAGAATTTAGGGAAGACATCCATATTGACTAGAATGAATGCCATCCCTTATCCTTGATTGTCTGTCAAAGCCTCTAAGGAACATCTTCATACACTTTTTTTAGGGTTTAGTGCATGTTTAGGTAATTGGTGTAGAGTTACTTGAGTCAAACCCACTTTGAATGAACTAATTTTGAAAATCATTATTCCTTTTACTTTGTTTTTCTTCTGTGGTTTTCTGTCTCATATGATGATTTCTTTTAAAGAGGGGAGACTGGAGCAGTGGTAAAATTGTTCCTTTGTGATTAAAAGGTCACGAGTTCGAATACGGGAATAAACTCTTTGCAAATATACATGGGAAACATTATGCACAAGGATTACCCTCATCCCTACTCTTGCTAGTTGGATTTTAATGGGGGGTGATGGATTTCTTTTCCTTAAATTGAATTACTCACTTCTTTCTTTTCCTAATAAATTTCATATTGTATGGAATGAATTTTATAAAACTTTTTTTGAAAGAATGAGTTTTATTTTATGTTTGTGGGTGTTCACCCACTTGTACTTTTTGGTGATTGGGATAGAGACACTAAAATTACTTTTCACCGGAAGTAATTTTTATTTTTGGCAGAATTATTATTTGAACACTAAGTTTAATATTGGTTTTGACAGCCAGACAGTATCCAAACAATCTAGTTAAAAATGTTGTATTTTTTAAATATAGTAATTTTACCTCATTTTGATGTATTGATTTGATGTCAGCTTCTCATTTTCTTCAATTGATGATTTTTCTGACTAAGTTTATCTAAAGATTCTGGGTTATTTTAAAATAACAGCTCACAATAAATATTGCAGAAAGAAAATGTCTAGCCTAGACAAAGAGCGCCATGATTTGCTGTCAACCATCGATGCTCTTCAAGAGGGTAATCAGACTTTAACTGTAATTTATCACTGCAGTTTGGGTTCACATAGATTTTAATTTTTCGTTTGAATTTGTCATTGTATTTTATATTGGCTTGCCAATGTGCACTGGCAGTGGTAAGGCTCGTGCTTTTACTAATATGATTCTTATGGTATGAAAGAAGGAAAGAACCAGGGTCAAGAGGGAACGTTAATTAGCCATAGAAATAAAAAATACAAAAACCAATTGTTTCTGGATTGTTTTAAAGTATTTCTTCTATCTTGTTTCTTGATGTCTCAAATCAATTTCTAATTTAGAATGCTGTAGTTTGTGAATATGCTTACAACAATAATCTTATATATGATGCTTTTATAATTTTTTGATCTTGCAAATTTCAATCATCAAGATACTCAACTTTGACTCTAGTTCTTCGGTTTTATATTATTGCATTATTGATGGTGATCTTATAAAGGAGAATTTCTATCCATGTTGGTCTCTAGTGGACTTGGCTAGAGACCAATGGTTACATGTTCAGCGACACATCACTAACTTAGATTATCTTTGGTTAGTAACACTTTATTGTATTAAAACTTTGTATATGCTTTGTTTTAATTTTGTGCTATTGTCATTCTGATATCTGTAGCTCTCTTTATATTTATGCTCCTTTGTTTTCTCTAATTATTTTTTTAAAAACTAAATTACAGTTTTTGCTTGGAAATGTACTTTTGTCTTGCATGATATTTTCAGGGCTTAAATCTTTGACGATTTTTACTTTTAGTCCTATTGGTATATGTGGGTGTGGATAGCCAATTTGATGTTCAGGACTTTTAACTGTCTCACTATTTTCTAGATATTCAGAGTTGAATGGAATTCTTCTTTTTTTTCCTTTTTCATTAGCGGATTTCTTGTAATTTAACCTGTAATTTATTTTGTTCTCTGTTGATAAAATTACTACTTACTTTTTTTATGAAGAGAAAAATATTAGAGATATACGAAAAAATGTTAGGTAACCCATTTGGGCGACTAATTTTGAATGTCTAAGTTGAGATATCAAGATGGCTACTCTTGTTTCGAAATTGAAAACAATTTTTTTTTTTGTGAATTGAGTGACATGTGAACTCAAATCCGTGTTTATTCTTTGTCATTGCACTGATACAGAAAAGAAGGTGTTGCTGTCTAAGCTGCGAAAGGCTTCAGGAATTGGAAAGTCCATTGAGAGTCAAATTATTAAAAGGGATGTGTCAACATCTACAGAGGATTTAGGTTTGTTTGCCACAGTTATGTTTATTACTTTGCCTGTTCTAGGTATTCATCATGGGTTACCAATTTATATATGGCTGTCTATTAGGCATCAATCAAGCAAGTTTGCATGCTAATTTTGCTAGTCACTTAAGCCTGTTTTTTTGGTTTCATTATTTGTAGATGAGAATAAGAGAAGGAAATTCTTCCATTGTGTGTATTCACTAAAAGGATGCTTAAAATGACAAAAATAAAATACTTGACACGTCTCTAATCTCGAAAGTTGTTATTATTGTTGGATTATGCAGACCAATATATGAATATACGAATATATGATTTGCTGTACGTAGCTTAGGTTCATTTTATTTTATATAAGAGAAAACTTCATTTTCACCCATTGTGGTTTTGTGATTTATCATTTGACCACCTGTGGTTTTAAACTTATCACTTAGACCTATTGTGCTTAAATAATTTATCATTTAACCCCTCATGATTTCAAATTTTCACTTAGACACCTTGTGGTTAGAAATTTTTTCACTTAGACCCCTTATGGTTACAAAAATAAAAACTTTAAAAAATAATTATTTAAAATAGATTTTCCCTCTTTATTATTTTATATCCTCACCTAATGCATTTAGGGTTTAAAAAATAAAAAAAAGCACTTATTTTTATCAAGAAAATAAATTCAAATCAAATTTTATTTTATTTTATCTATTTTTTATCCGATACCATTATAAAGTTATCTAAATATTTAATTTATCTTAAATAATATTTTTTTTTTAATTTTAAATATTTTTTTAAAATTTTTATTTTTTAAACCACAAGGGATGTAAGTAAAACTTTTTCTAACCACAAGGTATCTAAATAAAAATTTGAAACCACGAGGGGTTAAATGATAAATTATTTAGATACAATGGGTCTAAGTGATAAATTTAAAACTACAGGGGGTCAAATAATAAATCACAAAACCACAGTAGGTGAAAATGAAGTTTCCCCTTTAAATAACTTATTGCAAAAGTGTCTTCTACTCTTTGTACATAACCAACATCTGTATCATATCTTTCCAGTATATATATCAAGTTGTACTCATACTGAGGAGATCTTTAGAACAAATTATAAACTCACTGGTAGTTTCCCTTATTTAAATTACATCACATACTAATAATACAAAAAAAGGAATTTTGGATGATCATATGTTGTTTACTTCATCTAAGGCTTTTGATTGAATACTTTGTCTTTGAGTACTTTGACTGGTTTAGTATCTCTAGTTAAGTTTATATATCTATGTAATGCAGCAAGCGAAGATCCTGCTTCAAACTCTTTCAACCCTGAAATCAATGATAATGCTGCCCAAACCTCTAGTTTGTCTTTAATTCCTGAAACCACACACTCATCTCTTGGAGTTTCTTCTGTGAATATTCCTCATGATCAGATGAGAATGATTGAGAACATTAATGCTCTTATTTCTGAGGTATGGTTTGGTCTGTTGAAAAGTTTCAGTCAGTAATATATACGCCGTATATTTATTTACTATTTACTATTTATTTTTTTCTCTCTTAATTACTATTTTCCTCTCTTTTTTTCTATATTATTTTGTCTCTTATTTTTTTTCCCCTCAATTTTTTCGTCTTTTATTTGGGTTCATCGGCCGCCGATCCCAATTAATTTGGGATAGAAGTGATGTTGATATTGATGCTGTTGTTTACTGTTTAGGGAATTACTTTTTTCATCCATCCTGCTTTCATATGTCTTGTCAGATTAGTGTTAAATTGTCATCAAATAGGCCCAAAGACTCACCTGTCTACCTTTCTATGTGTAGCTGGCATTAGAGAAAGAAGAATTGATGAAAGCCTTGACATCTGAATCATCTGAATGTTCCAGGATGAAGGTAATTCAATCAGAATTTGATTTTATATGAATCAGGGAGAACTTGTTTTCGTATTCTCTAGTCTTATGAATAACTTGCTATTGTTTATACCATGGTAGAAGAGAGCACCTTCTTGAAAGTAAGATTAGATCTGGGTTCCTGCTTTGATACCTCTGATATTACTGGATGAATCAGTTGAGACTTTGGTGAAAAAATTGCAATGCTCTTATGCCGGTTTGTCCTTGCTGTGAAGTTTTTTGCCCTTTTAAGAAATGATTCTTTTGAAAATGGCTTCTATAATAGGTGCTTTTAGAAAGAAACAGTGTTGCTTAAAATGTCAGAGCTTGTTTGGCCCTATTGTTAAATTGCAAATCCAACATTTTAGTTAAAAAGAATACTTCTTTTGATTTTTTGTGGTGTTTGGCCAAAATATTGAAGTCTTTTGAAAGTATGGCCGAAGAAGAAACTTTGCTGTGAAAGAGAAAAAACAAGTTGGTGCTTCTCTCAAGAAGCAAAAGAAGAAAAATTTCTTTGCTAGCAACTTATGATCCCTTTTTGCTTTTACTTAAATCTACCTATTTCTCTGCTAATTGTGGTAGGAGAATTTGGACTTCAAAATTTTCTCTTGTGTTTTCATATAAATACTTCTGTACATTTTTGAACTTTCCTAATCATAAAGGAATTTTAGTCAAAGTTCGAGACTCAAGTCTTTTGTTTGGGCAACAATGCATGATAGCATTAATACGAATGACTTGTTGCATATTCGTGGGCTTCACTCCTCTCTTTCTCCCAACACGTTGTATGCGACTCAAGTTCTGAAACAGTAGCCAATTTATATTTGTGCAGTTGCGCAGATCTTTTCCATGAAACAATTTTTTGTGTGTTCTTGGTCAGCACTGCGCGTGTGCTACTTTTGAGCAGTTCTAGATGTGTTTTTGGCAAAAAAGGAGAAAACTTTACGGTGTGCATTTGGTTGGTGCTAGTTGCACACATATTTAATGACATCATTTTTATGGTGTCTCCTTGCCCTTAAATTTGCTATGGGATATGATTTTGGTTTTAGCTCCTGGTGTTCCTCGCATTATTATTGCATTCTGGTTCTCTATTAGTCTAACCATGCAGTCTCTGCTGTTGGTTTTGATGATTGAAGGAGATAAATAAGGAGTTGTCCCGAAAACTTGAGGTCCAGACACAAAGATTAGAGCTTTTGACTGCTCAAAGCATGGTTAACGACAATATTTCAGCAAAACAACCTGATTCTCTCGCTATGTATGAGAACAGCCCATATGCAGATGAGGGTGATGAGGTAACTTGTTCAGTTTACTTTATACTCGTTATATGAACTTGTTATCGTACGACTAGAGCACATACATCCTCATGTTTTGTGGAGTCCGGATGAATCCCAGCTTTTTATTTTGTAACTGAAAGCTGCACTAATTGTCACGGGTGGAAATAATTGGTTCATGCTCAAAGTCTATTAAGTAGTAGTGGTTGTGAAGAAAATAAGGTTTAAAAAACTTGAAATGAAAAGGGAATTGATATCTCTTTTTCTCGTCCTAGGTGGTGGAAAGGGTGTTGGGATGGATTATGAAGCTATTTCCCGGTGGGCCTTCAAGACGAAGAACCAGCAAACTTCTTTGATTGGATTTACGTTATACTTGTAATTGTTGTCACCAAAGTCTACACAGCTATTAGGATGGATTACGAAGATGTTTCCCTGTATGCCCCCCAAGGTAAAGGACCAGCACATGTAAACCCAGATCATTGAGTAACATGTCAACAATGTCTGGTGAGATGCTTTTTGTTTTTGTCACCTCCTCAACCCAGTGGAGGTCGTGATCTGTATATTTTGAGTGAATTATACAACAAATTCTTGAAAAGAAAGGAGCTTGTTATCATAGCTGCTTATTGATTGGTGAATCCGGCTGCAATTATTTTGGAAGATGGCAATAAAATCTGTTCTGTGGTTTTATATCTTGATTGAATTCCAATTTTTGTGCGAATAGTAGTTTGGATATGAAAAGGGACTGTACCAAGAAGCCTTGGGGAGGAGACTAGACCAATTGTTAAAAGGCATGAGATGTGGGAACATTTGATGAATGTATGTATATTCAAGATACAAGTGTATTGCATGAAGTCTGTATTTTTCAGTGCTCTACATCACTTATGAACATTACTGTCCCTAAGTTAGTATATTCAGTGAAAGCAGTATTTACCAGTTATTTGATAGGTAACAATATGTTTCACATGTTTGTGCAAAAATAACGTGTTCGTGCTGTGACTGTTTCAGTTGAAATATTGTCTGGTTTTGTAGAATATTCTAGAGTTTTTTAATTATTTCTAACTATTTGTCTCTTTGGTTACTGTGTATTTTATTTATTACTTCATCTCCTTAACTACTTTGTAATATGTATATAAAGAACCCTTTGGGTGTCAATCAATATATGAAAAAATATATTTCAGTCTTATATTTCTTCAGGTTTACTTCACAAGCAACAAAATTAGAAATCTGGAACCTAATTCAATTGAAAGTTATGCACGTAGCTCTAATGATGCTAAAATTCCTTATGCACTTATTTCCAATTGACCTATATAATAAATAAATGAGGCCTCAATATGATGACTAAGTGGAGTAATAATAGGTTACGGTGGATGATGTTAGAATAATGAAACATGTTATCCATGTTTATGTTTACTTTGTTTTAGCTTGAGAATGTTGTATTGAAGAAATGGAAAAGGAGGACAAAATGCAAACCGAGCCAACGACAGACAATAGAAGCACACAGCATTGGAAGTTTGGAAACCTTCCCCATTTAAAGATGTTTTGAAGTTGGGGATTTTTGATTTTCCATTTTCAAAAGGAGGAATTGAGAGGTGTTGTTTGCCAAATGCTATGATGTTTGCGCTTGTATTTTGTACATTTACTTCTTGATTTTTTTTTTTTTTTTTTTTTTTTATGTATACTGAAAAAAAAAAATACGACCTAATAACTTGGGTCGATCAATCTTGCAATTGAGCAGGTTTATTCGGATTGAGCAACAAGAATTTGCTTAACTGGACTGAATCCAACCCATGTATTTAGTTTGGATTTGCTTTCATTGCAGCCCAACTCAACCATGAGCATCTCCCATTAAAATAGCCAATCATGTTAAAATTTTGATTACTATGATTATCAAAACTGAAATTCACACACACACACACATATATATATTTAATATTTTGTAGCCAAAAACAATCTTATTGGCAATGGAAGATATAGTTAATTTAGCTATGTATGAGTTGAGATTCATAAGTTTATTTTAAAATCTTAAATTTAATGATACATAATTTAAGACAAGTCTTACGTATGAAATTAAGTATGTTTGGCTAAACAATTGATAATACTATAATAATTTTGGTTTTAATAAAAGTTTTGTAATAGAAATTTTATTATTATCATTAGAATGTCACAATCTCTAATATCTTACAATGATTCAATCCTCCTTAGCTAAGATTGTAAATTTGTAATAATCTAAGAGAGAATGAGACAAAGAGAGAATGAGACACGGTGA
The DNA here is from genome assembly GCA_032173675.1 of Gastrolobium villosum. Classification (NCBI taxonomy): domain Eukaryota; kingdom Viridiplantae; phylum Streptophyta; class Magnoliopsida; order Fabales; family Fabaceae; genus Gastrolobium; species Gastrolobium villosum. Next base: position 48,954 of record JAVKPL010013582.1, on the reverse strand, counting down.
GACGTGCAATATTCCTTTTTCCCTTGTCCTTTTCCTACTGCGAAAGATGTCTTAAAATGAAATTTTCAAAAAATTTAGGACCATATACATAAATATTTATTATATGAATAATTAGATTGTTTTAATAACTTTTTTTTTTTGGCAATGTTTTAATATCTTTTATCATCATGTGCTTATTCATTAAAGAAAAACTCATTCTATAAAAAAAAATAAAATAAAATTGATCTCACAGGGCCATTATACTTTTTCCATTTTAGTTTTATTATTTTTACTACCTGATTGATTAGTGTTTGATCATTTTAAAATCAACAATTAAAAATAAAAAAAATTAACTGATGTTGATTTCAAATTAATCAAACAATAATCAATTAGGTAATAAGACTAAAATGCCTCATAATAATAATAATAATAATAATTCATTAAATAATATTTGAGCCTTGTTCATTGTTTTGCCTTAATCCATATCTATTTTAATACAAAGTAAAATATGTGTCATTTTTGAAGGATCTAAAATTGTGTCATAAGAGAAAGATATAAATCATGGAGGGGAGAGAGTGAATAAAAAAAAATAGAGGTGTGAGTTCTACCTCTTTACGAGGGTTAGATGACACAAATTTTATCATTTAAAAAGACAAATAATTTTTCCTTTAATATAAAATTAGGACGTGTGAGTCATATAAATATAAAATAAAAAACTTTCACAAAAAATAAAATAAAAAACAAAACAAAACAAAAAACTAAGAGAAATTGCTAGATATTTTCTTACGATGTGGCATGTGGAGAGCACACATGATTATGAAGCTGTGGAGCAGAAATAAGCAACTTCTCTCAGTATCATCATCTGAACTGAGTTGAAGTTATGTCTTCCTTCGTTGGCAAACTCTCTCTGTCCCTTACAATTCGTTCTTCTTCATCCAAAGGTAACACATCGAACTCTCTCTTTCTCTTCAATCTTCATGCACCCTTTTCTTCCTTCTCTTCTCTTCTCTTCTGACCCATCTTTTCTTTTCTTTTTTCTTAGAAGGAGATGCCACTTTGAGACATGATTGGAGGAAAAGGTCCAGGCCTATCCCTCCAGGTGGCACCTACCCTGCAAAAGATCAGTGCAGGTATAATAATAATAATAATAATTACTCCTTCCATTTTCTAACATTTTGTGAGGTTCATTTGTTCTTCATTCTTTTGGGACAGTCGTTGTGGGTTGTGTGATACATATTATATTGCACATGTCAAGAATGCATGTGCTTTTTTGGGAGATGGAATGTCTAGGATTGAAGTAAGTCATTTTCTTCTTTTGCTTACTTCCTTATTACCACTTGTTATTTATTATGATGCATAAACTGTGGTATCACTATAATGTAGAACTTAAAATAAAAACAACTATTTTCTTGTGGAGAAGACAAAACTTGTATTTCTCTTTTTCTTGTGATATGTTGCTTACAATATGGATTAGTTTATATAGGCACTAGATTGCCTTTTCATGAACCAAAACATTAAATTAGCCATAAACCACAAAACTAAACTTCCAACTCTTGGCCTCTCTAACTCTTGGCCTTTCACCTTCTCACAACTCTTGGCCTTTCACCTTCTCACAACTCTTGGCCTTTCACCTTCTCACAACTCTTGGCCTTTCACTTTCTTACAACTCTTGGCCTTTCACTTACCTAAACACATGACTCCTTAATTAAGACTATTAAATATAAAACTAACAAAACATTTAAAGTTTATTCAACAATTCTCCTTCATAAACTTAAATGGTTCTGCCATCTTTCATCCCAAGCATCTTCTTGCAATTGTTGAGCAGCAACGTCGGCAGTGGCTTTGTGAAGATGTCCCCGACTTGCTCTTGACTGGTCACGTGTGTTAGCTCCACATTTCCTTCCTTTACTTGATCCCGGATGAAGTGAAATCGGACGTCAATATGCTTGCTTCTTTCATGATTTACCGGGTTCTTGGCTAGCTCTATAGCCGACTTATTGTCAATTCGGATCACAGTTTGACCGACTTGTTTTTCCTCCAATTTGCTTAGCAAATTCCTGAGCCATATTGCATGACAAACACACCAAGATGCAGCTACATATTCAGCCTCACATGTCGACAGTGTCACAATAGGTTGCTTCTTCGAAATCCAGGTGAATGCCGTGTTGCCCATGAAAAACACATAACCAGCCGTGCTCTTTCGATCATCTACGTCTCCACACCAATCACTGTCAGAATATCCAATCAACTTGTATTTTGCCGAGCTCGAGTAGTGTAACCCGTTTGAAACTGTACCTTGAACATACCTCAGAATTCTCTTTACCGCCTTCCAATGTGTGTATCTCGGCTCCTCCATGAACCGACTTACTATGCCGACACTTAACGAGATATCCGGCCTCGTGCATGTGAGATAACGTAGGCTTCCCACCAAACTTCTGTACTTGCTTGCATCAACACGGTCTCCTCCATCAAACTTAGAGAGTTTTGAACCGGGTTCCATTGGTGTTGAAACTGGGTTGCAATCTTCCATCTTGTACTTCTTCAAGATCTTTTTTGCATAAGCCTCCTGTGACACGAAGATTCCCTTCTCATTTTGTTTTACTTCCAAACCAAGAAAGAACTTCATCAAACCGAGATCTGTCATTTCGAATTCTCTTGTCATTGTGCTCTTGAACTCTTGTATCATCTTGGCATTGTTTCCCATAAAAATGAGGTCGTCAACATAAAGAGCCACAATTAACAAGTCTCCTCCATTTTTCTTGACATAAACAGCATGTTCATATGGACATTGTTCAAGTCCATTCTCCTTGAAATATTTTTCAATACGAGCATTCCATGCCCGTGGTGCTTGCTTCAACCCGTAAAGTGCTTTTTTCAATCTCAGCACCTTCTTCTCTTCTCCTGCCTTCATGTAGCCCGGCGGTTGTTCCACATAAACTTCTTCTTCAAGAACACCATTCAGAAATGCCGACTTTACATCCATTTGATGCATTGGCCATCTGTATTGAGCAGCCTGTGAGATGAGTAGCCGAATTGTCTCCATCCTTGTAACAGGGGCAAACACCTCGTCATAGTCAATTCCAGCCTTCTGCTTATAACCTTTTGCAACTAGTCGAGCTTTATATCGTTCTATCTCCCCTTGAGCATTCATCTTCTTCTTGAACACCCACTTCACTCCAATGGGCCGACTTCCTTCTGGTAGCTCGGCTAACTCCCATGTGTTATTTCGGTCAATGGCTTCTATCTCCTCATCCATGGCATCTTGCCATTTCTTATCTCGGATGGCTTCTTCAAAACTTATGTTCTCAGAGTCTGCAAGAAGACAAACAAAATGTACCTCACTTGTTGACTCATATATGTCTTGTATGCTTCGCATCCTGGGTTGTCGTACCTCATCTTCATCATCAGAAGCTTCAGGACTTGCCGGGTTGATAATTTGTGTTGAGATTCCGTCTTCAAAGTTTACCTCAGAAGAATTGTTCCAGTCCCACTCATTTGCTTCATTGAGCTTTACATCTCTGCTTACTATGACTTTCTTGTTGACGGGGTCAAACAACTTATACCCCTTTGTTTTTTCATCATATCCAATAAAAACATATTTCTTGCTTTTATCCTCGAGCTTGGTTCTGAGCTGGTCCGGTATGTGTGCATAGGCTACACTGCCAAAAACTCTGAGATGAGCCACTGAAGGCTTTTGACCGCTCCATGTTTCCTGTGGAGTTTTATCATCCAAGCTCGAATGTGGACATCGGTTCTGCACATACACAGCACACTGCACAGCTTCCGCCCAAAACTCCTTCGGCATCCTTTTGTTCTTCAGCATTGACCGAACCATGTCAAGAATAGTCCGGTTCTTCCTTTCAGCCACGCCATTCTGTTGTGGTGAGTATGGTGCTGTTAGAAACCTCCTTATCCCCTGTTCCTCACAGAAAGACATAAACGCTGTTGAGGTATATTCCCCACCTCTGTCAGACCGCACCGATTTGATATAGCTTCCTGTTGCCTTCTCAATCATCACCTTGAACCTTTTGAACACATCAAACACCTCGGACTTCTCCTTCAGAAAGTAAACCCAAGTTTTCCGTGAGAAATCATCAATAAAGGAAATAAAATACTTCTTACCGCTGAAGGAACCCGGATTGATGGGTCCACACAAGTCGGTATGTATTAGTTCCAGAGGTTGCTTAGCCCGGAATCTTGCCATCTTCTGAAACGTGGTCCTGGCATGCTTGCCAAGTACACAACTCTCACAAAACTTTCCTTCAAAGTTGATGCCAGGTAACCCTTCCACCATCTTCTTCTTTGCCAACTCGATTAGACCACCATAATGTAGGTGACCAAACCGGAGATGCCAAAGTGACGCCTTATCTTCCACCTCGGCTTGTAAACATTCAACCTGTATACATTTCAGATTTAGTTTATACATACGATTCTTACCCATTTGAACCCGAACTATCAGCCGACCTTGCTCATCTTTCAAATACAATACCCGATCTTTCATAATAACCGAGTAACCTTTCTCCATCAGTTGACCAATGCTTAAAATATTGCTTTTTAGGTCGGGTACATAGTACACATCTCGAATTGAGCCAATTAACCCGTCCTTTTGTAGGAAACAGATCGTACCTCGGCCTTTTACCTCAACCTTTGAGGCATCCCCGAACGAAACATGTCCGGTTTCCACCTTTCTCATCTCCTTGAAGAAGTCCTTATGTCCGCACATGTGGTTGCTTGCACCCGTGTCAAGATACCACTCCATGTCATCGTCTGGACTTCCTTTACTGTGTGTCATTAACAAGACACCATCCTTCATCTCGCCTTCTGTGGCTAGGTTGGACGTCTCCTCCACCTTTTTCTCCTCTCTGCATTCTCTTGCGAAATGTCCGACTTTGCCACAGTTGTAACACTTGTCCGAGTTACAATCTTTTGCATAGTGACCAAACTTTCCACATTTGTAACACTCGATGTTTGAATAATGTGACCGACCTCCTCGTCGACCTCGTCCTCTTCCTCTCCAATTTTGTTGATTTGACTGTCCTACCTCATCACTATACGCTTCTTGACTTCGGCCTCGACCTCTATCACCACGGCTAGTACCTCGTCCACCGCGGCCACGTCCTCTACCTCGAAAATTTTGAGAATAGAGCATCTTCTCATCTTTAATTGTTGCTTTGGTCTGAAGTGCCTGCTCAAGAGTTTCCTCCTTCTTCTTCTTTCTTTGTTCATGCGCTTCAAGGGAACCCGCCAACTCGTCAATGGTGAGTGTAGACAGGTCCTTGGACTCCTCTATGGCACAAACCACGTTTTCGAACTGGTCTGTCAAAGATCTCAAGATTTTCTCCACCACTCTGGTGTCAGGTATATCTTCTCCATTCCATTTTAACTGGTTCACAATTCCTTGAACCCGGGCAACGAACCCGGATACTCCTTCCGTGTCCTTCATCTTCATTCCCTCCAACTCGGCACGAAGGGTTTGAAGCCGGACTTGTTTAACTCGGTTAGCTCCTCTATAGACATTTGCTAAGATGTCCCAGGCTGCCTTTGAGGTCTCACAATTTGCTATCTTCTCGAACCCGGATTCGTCTACAGCTCGGAAGAGCATGAATAACGCCAGCTTGTCTTTTGCACGCGTCTCTTTCAACGCTTTGGTTTGAGCCGCCGAATGGCCTCCAGTGTCCTGTGGTTCTACAAAACCTGCTTGAACATTCTCCCAAGCGTCCTGGGATCCGAGAAGAGCCTTCATCTGGATGCTCCAATTCTCGTAGTTCTCCTTCGTCAACTTAGGTAGTGCCATATCACTCCCCCTCTCCATAGCTTTGATACCAATTTGTGGTATCACTATAATGTAGAACTTAAAATAAAAACAACTATTTTCTTGTGGAGAAGACAAAACTTGTATTTTTCTTTTTCTTGTGATATGTTGCTTACAATATGGATTAGTTTATATAGGCACTAGATTGCCTTTTCATGAACCAAAACATTAAATTAGCCATAAACCACAAAACTAAACTTCCAACTCTTGGCCTCTCTAACTCTTGGCCTTTCACCTTCTCACAACTCTTGGCCTTTCACCTTCTCACAACTCTTGGCCTTTCACCTTCTCACAACTCTTGGCCTTTCACTTTCTTACAACTCTTGGCCTTTCACTTACCTAAACACATGACTCCTTAATTAAGACTATTAAATATAAAACTAACAAAACATTTAAAGTTTATTCAACATAAACTAGCATGTCGCTACAAGTTTTTTTTTTTTTTTTAATATAAAATATAATGAAGGGCCGGCTTGGCTCAGCGGTAAGCTTGCTTGCCATGGTGTGTCAGGTCGCAGGTTCGAATCAGCCTCTCTGCAAAAAGCAGGGGAAAGACTGCCTAGTTCCCTTACCCAGACACTCACGAAGTGGGTATTTGAACTGTGTCGGCCCTTTTTAATATAAAATATAATATTTGAAAAGAAGGTGAGTTTGGAGTAGTGGTAAAGCTCATCCTTTGTGAGTGAAAGCTAGTGGATTCGAATTCGAGAAACAGCCACTTTGTAATTGTGTAAGGGTAAGACTAAGACCGAGTACAATAATTGTCCTCACCTCACCCTCCCTAATAGGGGTTTAATGGGAAGTGATTTTATAAAATAAAATATTTAAAATTGATGGTCAATGAGTGATGCTTAGCTACAAGTCTTCATTATTTCTCTTTCATATGATGTCAATTTTCCTCATCTTGTTGGTTGAGAATTTTTTAAATTCTTTTGAAACCCCTTCGTTGATGAAGGGAAATGCAACTGGAAAAAAAATAAATATACACATAATGAAGCACAATAGCTCCTGTTGGAAGGGAAGGAACCCTTTTCTTCTTTAACAAAGTTTTTATGTTTACTTGTTACGCAATGTTAATAACAAGGTGAGTTTTTTATTAGCATGCTTTGCCTAATTATTTTGGAGATTAGCATGTCTAATTAGCAATGTTGAGTCTAATTCAAACATTGTCTAAATTTTTTTATTAGCATGATTTGCTACTTATTGGAGATTTCAGAGCTTATATAACTATATCCAGAAAATTAAAGTTTTTAGAAACTAAAGTTGCTCTTATGCTCCATAATTGTTTTCCCTTTCAGAGATTGGAACCTGTTGTTCATGGTAGAGGGAGGAAAACTGATACCTTAGATGAGACCTACTTAGGGGTCTATGAGGAACTGTTGTATGCTCGAAAACTGAACCCTGTGGAAGGTATTTTTTCTGAGTTGAAAAGGGAAAACTCATGCTTCTATGTCTGTGTTAATTTTACTTTCTTCTGAATTTGATGCAAATTTGAAGTTGTCTTCACTGATGATATAATATATTTTCTCATCCATGTAGTATGTAGTTTGCATGGATTTCAGTAGGGGTCTGTCAATTTGATGTATTACCTATTTAATTTGATTCTTGTACATGGTATGATTGAATGATATCTATTCGTTGCTGGATTTGATGTAGTCTTTTACAATAATTTTATGAGGATGATGGGAATTAGAATAGGGGGTGAGAAAATAAGAATTTTGTCATATTATGTTGATGTTAATGATCTATTGAGGTTTTAGACTGGGAAGTTTAATCGGAACTAAGAGTTATCTTGACGCATAAAATGACATTTGGTCCTTCGAACTTGCAATTTAGGCCCTGATTAAATTATAGTATACATTTACTCCTCAAATTATTCAAACTACTTTCATTTTTGTCGTTATCAGAAATAGTTAAAGGAGTAACGTGAACCGAGTTTGAATATTTTAAGGACTGAATTGTTATATTATTTAAATAAAGGGTCTAAACTATTACATACTTTGGAGACCAACTTGATTAATGCTGTTTTTATATTTTCTTTATATTTTATAAAATAACAGTTACCACCTAATTTGCACAATTTCGATTGTAAATAGATAATAGGTAATTATACCTTCAAGGGTTCGAAATCATTAATATCAATGGTAAGAGACTAAACTATCTAAGCACCTATTGGCGATGAGAAAGGAGTAAATTGTTTGTTTAGCCCTGAAAAGATTTAAAGAATACCTTTTAACTTATTGGCATGGACATTTGGCAGTTCTGCTTATTTGGCAGGTTCATGTTATCAAAAGTTCTATTTATTTCCAAATAATATTAGCTCAGGTTTATAGACCATGTTTTACTAATCAAATTCATTCTGTTCATAGGAGCTCAATGGACAGGGATAGTAACAACCATTGCAATAGAAATGCTTAAATCAGGCATGGTTGAAGCTGTTATCTGTGTACAAAGGTATTGGAAAGAATTTGCAGTTTTTGATGGGAGAGAAGAAGCTAATGTCTTTTATTGTTCAAGCCGACTTTGTTTTCTGTTATAACTTTGATTTTACTTTGTGTATCATAGTGATCCTGATGATAGATTCGCTCCAAGACCTGTTTTAGCAAGGTTTGCATCTTGTTATTTCATTTTTAAATGAATCTAAGTTGATTTTCTCTCAATAAATTTTGTTTTTCCTATCAAAATACTTCCTTTGTTTATTTCTATAAATTTCTTGTAGGACACCGGATGAAGTGTTGGCTGCTAAAGGTGTCAAGCCAACATTATCTCCTAACCTCAATACGCTGGCTCTTGTTGAGGTGTGCGATATCTCTTTTCGTTGGAGAATTTGTCATGATCTAGAATAAGTCCTCTATAAATTTTTCAATTGCATAAAAATAAATAAATAAACCACTCCCCCGTTAAATCCGACTAGCAAGTGTGGGGTGGAGGTAATCTTTGCATGCAGCCTTACCCTTGCATAATTGCAAAGAGGCTATTTTCTGGATTTGAATCCATGACCTTTCAGTCTGAAAGAACAACTTTACTACTGCTCCGGTTTTCCCCCTTAAAAAATTTCTTTATGCAACAAATTATTTAAAAGAACCCATGACATTTTTCAATTGCATATAGCAACAAATTCTTTATGCAAATGAAGTAATCTATACATTTTAAAAAACTTCCGTTCATATGGATCAAGGTTACTAAATGCATGGGAGTGCTGTTCTAGGGGTTGAAGTATCTTGATATAATGTGAAACAACATATCAGAACGAGAACCGAGGGCATGATATTTGTGAATATAGCATCAGTCTGTTCAGCATCATTTTGTGAATTTGTGAAGTTTTCCCTAACTGTATGCACAATCAAGGGAACCAAACATTGTGATGCTATATGCAGATAATAACATATGTGAATGAGAAGCATTTTGACTTTTATCTTTGATTCTCCTGTACCCTCATTTTTCTGGTTCTACTTGCTTCAAATAATTAGAAATTGGGATATGCAAATTGCAAACGAGAAAATCTTTTTGCTAATTATGAGAGTATTGAGGATCTTCTCTACGAGATTCAGTTGTTTTAGCATTCTGTCTGAGACTCTGAGTTGTGACAATAAAATGATTACATTTAGTGTTTTGTCCCCCTTTTGTGCATCTTCCTTGTCTTGGAGAAAATTGTATCCATTCATTACTTTTGTGATAGAACTCACTTCCTCATTTGTGGGTTTATCTGTTTATCCTGTTTTTGTTCATCTGGCATTTTTCTAAGGGCAATTGATCCTTCAAAAATTTATCCTTTGATTTGAACTGGATATTTCTGATATTTTATGTTATTCCTTTCGGTTTCTCAGAAAAGGGAGAGATCTGTAAAAGACTTGTTGATATCAAAGGAAATTTGAACTTGGAAAGTCTAGGAAATCATAGACCTTAACTCTTACAATTTGCAATTGTAAGAGAAGTCAACCTGTCAATGGTCCTTTATATATGTGAATATAGAATCACTCTGTTTTTTTCCATTAATTTCAGCTGTCTATTTGAAGAGACCGAGTCTGAAGCAGTGGTAAAACTGCTCCTTTGTGACTGGAAGGTCACGAGTTAGAATCCAGTAAACAACTTCTTTGCAAATATGCAAGGATAAGGCTGTGTACAAGGATTGTCCTCACTCCTACCGTCACTAGTCAGGGTTCAATGGGGAGCTATTTTTTCTATATGTCTATTTGAATTTTCATTGTTGACAGGCTGCAGGTGTCAAGCGTCTTCTTTTCTGTGGTGTAGGTTGCCAGGTGCAAGGTATCACTACTCTATAGATGTATTCTTTGATAGTTTCCATCATTTTCTCCATTATGACTTGTAATGTTGTAATGCAGAATAATTTATTCAATTGCAGCATTGAGATCTGTGGAGCACCACTTGAATTTGGATAAGCTCTATGTTTTAGGCACAAATTGTGGTATGCAAAAGGTCTTGTGTTTTGCTATAAATCATTTGTTGTATGTTTTTATATTATATTATTTGTAATGAGTTTTTGTTTAATGGATGAGGTTTAATTATATATACATATAACATATGCATATATGTTTTTACATACACGCACACCAGAAGTCCTTGAAGAATTTGGACTAAGACTTAAATTCTTATTCCACAGTGGACAATGGAACTAGGGAAGGACTGGATAAGTTTCTAAAGGCTGCAAGTCATTCACCGGAAACAGTTCTCCATTACGAGTTTATGCAAGATTACAAGGTTTTCCTCTGAAAAATCCTTTATGATTTAGGGCATTTATGGATGACCGAATGTTTTGGCCGGGCAGTGAAATATAAATGGAGAATATATTATAGTAGAACCACCACCTGATTTATTTAGAATAGTGGTTTATCATAGCATCTTGCTGTATTGCCAAGGTTATTTTGTCTTACTCAGTTGCTGTTTCAAACTATCTTGCAGGTTCACTTGAAGCATTTGGATGGTCATATTGAGGAGGTAAATGAAGCTTCCTTTGTTTTAGTATGTCCATGGGTTTCACAAGCAAGCAGCTTCATTCAGTTTCGAATTTTAACTTAAACAGGTTCCTTATTTCTGTCTACCAGCAAATGAGTTGGTTGATGTTATTGCCCCATCTTGCTACAGGTAATTTGTCCTTAACTTTTGTCTAATGGGTTGACTCGGAATTTATGTATAAGAATCATAAGTTTGGTTACTTCAATTTCTGTTTGCTCTTTCATTTTATGTTGCACTAATTTTTCAGTCTCTCTCTCTTTTTTTTTCTTCTTTTTTTCCTACAGCTGTTTCGACTATACAAATGCTTTAGCAGTAAGTCCTTATCTGCTTGACTGTCCAGAATATTTCACTTGAATTTAGGAGGACTGTATTAATTGCTTCTACTTACTCACTTGTTAAGTTGTCTACAAATTGTTCACCTGCTAAGTTCTTTTATCATCAGTAGTTTAATCACTTTCCATGATGTGTAAATATGTCAACTTTTTTTTTTTTTGGCTTGATTGTAAAATATTATGTCAAACTTGGTTTTGGTTAATTATTTCATAAAATTTCAAGACTTGGGTTGAGAGTTTATCAACTCATTTGGTACTGTTGAATGATGTATGCACCTCCTCTTGTATTTTCACATGATTGCTTGCCCCTTTTATCATCCGAATTTGATTTGAAATTGCATTTGGAGATAGCAATGTAGCCTGACTATGAGAGGACTTATGAGGTAGCTTATTGATTAGAATAATATTATGTATTACTCTGGACCGGCCACCATAAGTGAGACAAATGTTCCTTCACCACACCTGATTTCACTCCCCATGCACACGCGAACCTCATGCACTCAGGTGAGGGAACAAATCTTTGGTGCTATTGTTGCACCTAGATTTAGTGCATCTCATTAATAGGAACATTACACATCAGAGGAGAGAGAAAAAATATGGCAGACAAAAGATAACTTTAGCTGACATGTAATATTTCTATTCATGAGATGTACTGAATCTTTGGTGCTACAGTAGCACCAAAGATTTATTCCAGGTGAGGATGCTTTCCTCACACCTAGTGGGGCCCACAAGAGTAGAAACAATTATGGCTCCCTCTCTCATTATTGGAGAATCTTCTCCCACCTATAAATACCCCCTTCCCACTAAAGTGGCATCTTCTACACACTGATTACCTGGAGCCATTGTGACTTCACACTCCCCCTTAATTCTCAACCTTCGCTTGAGACCCTTACTCATGTTGAATCCATCACAGAACTTTGATTCATACCACTGACTCTCTAGAGCACCTATACATTGACGTACTCTACACCTTGAGGGAAAAAGATCTAAACCGAACACCCAAACAGTTCATGTATCAATTTATGTTTTTGACTATATTGTAGGATATATTTGCAAAATTTCTTTTGTATTGATTTACTTATTTGATTGTTTCCTTTCTTCCAGATTCCTCGAAGTAGTATTAGCTCGCTCTATGCTTGAAAACCTATATCCATTTCTTTGTCCTCTTGTAAGAATTAAATATTCATGCTTGACATTGTTTAACAAGCTGTTGTGGAGTTGTTTCACCTTCAATTTGATCTTGTTAATATAGAGTAAGAATTTCCAACTGCCATTTGCTTCTCATTTTCTGTGAGTGTACGTGTTTGTAAAATGTGAAGATAGAATGTTCATAGCCATATCCTTAATAGACTTGTTTTGTTTGGTGTTTACATTGGTTGTGGCATCTTTTCATGTTAAGAAACTCTCTTTTTAATTAGATAGTACAAAAACATTTTCCAGGACTTAGTGGTTGGGTATATGGGCGTGCCAAAATATTCCGGAATCAGTATGACACAACATCCACAGTACGTTACTGTCAGGTAACACCACTGTTAAGATGCCAAAGTTTCTGGTTTTGCACTATTTTCTTTGGGTCTATATTTTCCATTTAGTTATTATGAATATTTATTGGGCAATTTGGGCTAAGAAATTATGCATTATTGTTTCTTAAAGGATTGTTGTTTTGTAAGAAGGGTTGAGTCCTGGATATTTTGCTCTTGAAATGACAGGAATGAACGTGGAAGAGAGATGTTGAGTCTGGTAGAGAATTTACTGGAGATTCGTCCAACAACTAGTGCTGTAAATTATCATCTCTGTTCAATATTATTTATTTATTTTTAGAAAAAGAACAGTATGATATTTTCTGTCTGATTCAGGGGAATAGGCGACCATTTGTCATGGAGACTGTTAAGGCTGATGATAATGCTAAGTTAGGTATGCATAACATTCACTATGTGATGTATTTATTTTATAGAAGGTTCCGTGACTCATTTTGACCCTTGACATAGGTCCCATGTTTAGTGCTTTTGACTCTGGGCTCATGCTCTGGTTACGATATATTTGCCTTGTGATGAAAGATTTTATGGATTTATGATTTTACCCTGGAGAAGTGTTACCACTGCTCCTTAGGGACTGGTGTTGGGAGTTGTTCCTTCTTCAATGCTTGGCTCAAGTCCCAAGAGGTTGGAACTCTCCATTTTGGTGCAAGGCTCAAGGGACACATCCTTTGAGTGATTCAATGTCTCTCTATAATTGAAGATCTAGAATCATCTCCCTCCCCTATATAAGCTTATAATGTGTGAGGTTTAGTGATATGAAAAAAGTATTTTGAATATCTTTAGAGAGAAGTTTGAAGTAAGATATCTCTTTAGGGAAGTTTGAGATTACCACCATTGTAGGTGAAGTTTGATTGTATCTCTAGTGAAAGACTAGGGAAGTTTGACTGTTGTAACCCATTATTCTTATAGTAGAAGTTTGATTCTGGACTAGTGTCCCGTCGGTTTTTACTTCTTCACATTGGAGAAGATTTTCTCACGTTAAACAAATTGCCTATGTTCTTCTCCATCTCTCTCTTCTTGCATTTTACTGTTTCGTTTCCGCAATCGACTTGAGGGTCCGACTTGATCCAACAACTCGGAGGTCATGGATTTGAGTTGTGGAAACAATCTCTTTACAATAATGTAATGGTAATGTTGCGTACAAGGATTTCCCTTACCCATATCCTCTCAAATCGTGGTTTCATGGGGAGTGGTTTTTAGTATACCTTCTTTATATGTTTCATTAGCTCATAAAATTTCAAAAGTTGATTACTTCTTTCTTTGAAATTTCTTATTTGACCAGGAAGAGGTCCTTCTCAGCCTGCCCCAAAAATTGTTGGAAACTTGCTGGCTTTTATACTAAACTTGGTAAAAGATTGTTAACAATTCATCCATTGATTCAGCATGTATATGCACACTAATGATATTTTTTGGCTTTGGCTTTAATGTTCAGATTGGTCCAAAGGGTCTTGAATTTGCACGTTATTCACTTGATTACCATACCATACGCAACTATCTGTATGTAAATCGTTTGTGGGGAAAGGAAAGGTATATATGATAATTTATGGCCATCCTTACTTTGATTTAAGTGTAATTTGTTTATATTGTTGAAATATAAATGCATGCAGGGCTGATAGGCACATGCCTACATATGCTAAGAAAATTGTGGATCTCTACAACCAAAATGGTCAAATTGAGGAGATGCTTTCTGAGAAGTGATTATAACAGATTTTATGTTCCAATCAGTGGCATCATAGGTGACTTCAAAGTATGCATTGAGTCTCAATTTTCTTTTTGCATCTAAGTCATTGTGAATGATCATGAAGTCATAACCGTACCTTTATTTTGGACAAGGACTAGCATAGAGTAAATATGAAGATTCAGATTTGAACTTACTGGTGATGAGTATTTTTGAGCCATGTAAAACTGCTTTGCAAGTTGTAACAAGTGTAAGTGTGTGTGTGTGTGTGTGTGTGTGTGTGGCATCATATGAAAGAACATGGTTGAAAATTATTTCCTAGTAAAACATGCTTTCAAGTTTCAATCATGATCATGATCATGTCAGTTGCAACAACGAACTCCAAATTCTCTTAATTGGAATTTACTATTATGTTGTGTTTTCCCAACATAGTTATATAGTAATGTTTACCAAACGATCCCTTAACGATAATTCTGCTTATGTGATGGAATGCCATGAGGGTAAGAATGTATATGCACCACCCAAAAAGAAACGTACTTTTGAATTGAGTAAATTTGGTTAGAAATGAATATGTTCACTGCTGATTACGCTATAGTCTAATTTTGATGCAAAAACCGCTATAGTCAGCGAGTGTGGCCATAATTAGTTAAGGATTATGTTTATATTCTACAAGCACGTGAATTCGAATTCTGTTGGCTGATATGAAAATTTCGTTGGTGGTGCAAATTGTAATTCCTCTTAAAAATCTTCAAAGAGATTAAGGGATCCTTTTTGTCTTTGGTTGGATATCGGTATCTAATTTCACCTAAATTTTGTATAACAAAAAAAATACCACTATTGTCAAATTTTGTGCTGCCATGTTAATATAAGGGTTTTATAATTTTCATTTAACATGAGAATTTGAATTTTTTTACACACCCTTCGATTTTCGCATCTGACCCTTTTCTTTTTTCTTGTAACGGTGGGACCCACCTATTTTCTCTCTCCAACATAAGATAATTATCTTATGTTAAATGAGACTAATAAAACCCTTATTATAAAGTTTAAACTTTACTTAATTGTTGTTATTGTCAACCTCTTTATATAATGTGGCAATACATTGTTATAAGATGGAGAAAGAAACTTCATAAAGAAAAAAAGTTTTCATGGTGAGGGAAAGGCTAAGGGTCAATGTTATCTTACTCTTGCATGTTTGCTCAGACTCAAACTTGTGACTTTCTCGTGACAAATGAATAAGATTACTCATTGCTTCAACGCTCGTCCTTACTAATAAATATTTTATAATTAGATTGAAATTAGTATTTATCATCAAATGATATTAGTATCTTGTGGCTGAGGTTTAAGTGCATCAAACAAAATCTTTTATTTTATTTTATGAAATTTATTGATGAACCTATACAATTATTGTCGGTAGTAGCTCATAAATATTATGCAAGTAGTATTACTCATTGGTAAAATAAATTCTGGACACAACATGGAGGAATGGGCTTTTGAAGGTGATAAACTATGTAGGGGGTATGATTGGTGCTACCCATGTGTTTTCGTCTATTGGTATATGTGATGTCTAAGTAGATGGCTGCAAAGCTTTTATGATAACCTTGGAAGTTCTAGTCTGACTCGACAAAAAATATACTTGTGCGGTGCATATTGCAGGCTGCAATTAATGTATATGGGTGCCAAATTCTCGTAGTAAATCTTTGTTCTTTAGCATGGAACACTGAAGAAATGGAGCTATATGTGGTGGTGAGTGATAATTCCCACAGTTATTTTGTATATTTTATTGTTAAATCCCTCATTTTTTTGATGTTAATTTTATCATTTATAACTAAGTTTGCATTAAGGAATAATTCACTGTAATATGGGCCAGAGCAACTTGCAACTCTGGAAAATAGGGAGTAACTG
This sequence comes from Gastrolobium villosum, assembly GCA_032173675.1. Taxonomy (NCBI): domain Eukaryota; kingdom Viridiplantae; phylum Streptophyta; class Magnoliopsida; order Fabales; family Fabaceae; genus Gastrolobium; species Gastrolobium villosum. The sequence goes on along the minus strand of JAVKPL010013582.1, from coordinate 32,739 downwards.
AGAATAAAACAACTTAATCCACTCACTTGCGGGATTAATGTGTTGTTTTGTATTTCAGGAGGCCCAATGACCATTTAAAGGAGGGCTATCTGAGAAATGAAACAAACTTGGGAAGAAGGAAAGAAGAGAGAGACAAAGGGGACAAGAAAGACAAAAGCATAAAAGCAAGCAAAACGCAACTGTACCAACATCCTTTGCCTGAAAAACAACCATCCAGCTGGAGACATGTCAGGAGAGCAGATAGGAGAATGGCACAACATTTTTGCAGCATCACAACACCAAAAATTCAGAAAAAAAAGGAAGAAAAGAAGATTAGAGGAATATTTAGGGCTGAGCTGGCAGGGAGCACGTCACTGATTGGAGAGTAACTGATGAAATCTGAACCATTGATTAATCAAGGGATGTGATCAACTTAAGGAGGATCTGTCACCTATAAATATTGAAAAAATCACTACCTAAAGGAGCTTTTGGGCACTCTTAGAGAGGACTCAATGTTGTCTTTAAGATTTTCCTCTGTTTTTCTGTGTTCATTTTTCTTTTGTATCTAGGTTTTCATTATGCTCCTTAGTATGAGCTAAATCTTTTTAGTAGGCAAGGGTGAAGTAGAAATACCCCTCTTTGTCTTAGGTTGAACTTATTATGAAATCTATTTTCATTTATGGATTTGTGTTGTTCCTTGGTTTATTTTAACATTCTTGGCAGTGTAAAATATTTTTGGTGAGTATAACATCAAATGAATCTTGGTAGTATAAGACATTCCTGGTAATGTGAACATTCTTGGTAAGTATAACATCGAGGCAATCCTTGTAGTGTAAAACAATCTTGGTAAGTATGACATCGAAGGATAAATCTTAGGGTCTTTGCTTTCAGAGAAAGGAAAAACCAAAAGTAAGGAGCAATTGTCATGTGTAGAGTTACTCTCTAGCAACCTCTATGGCTATCTTAGAAATAAGGGGCAACACGATATCCCTTAAGTCTTAATTAATATGACTTCTAAGGAAGCTTGGTGTAATCTGGCTAATTGCATCAGACTACCTTGGGAAGTAAAACTTGGTGATAGAGGAATCTATCTCCATAGCCAAAAAGGGTGTTGGGAGCTTATCCTATTTCTGGGAGCAGATGGAGTTTTGGGAACGACTAATAGGGCGAAAATACCATCCCAAGCCTATGTCTTGTTTTAATCTTGAGATCAACTTTATTTCTGAGTCTCTTTTGTTACTTGTTTGACGAAGTTAAGAATTTTTTAACCAATATTTCTCCTTTTCTCTCTGTTTATGTTATTGTTTTCACTTTTACGGAATTCCAACGGTTGCTCTTGATGTCTCTACTTTATGTTTATTGCTCTCAATTCCTAAGTTTCCCATTTTTCTTCAGGGAAAAGTTCAAGTAAACTTAAGGGATAAACCAGTCCTTAGTCACTACAGGTTCTTTGACTCTATTCAATCAGCTGGTGACAAGCACTTGTTGGTTAACCTTAGTTTAGAACAAGCTTGTTCCTTGAATGAGATTGCTCTTTAATTACTATTTGCTCTCTGTTTTCTTTTTCTCATTTACATTTCTTTTAGAGGTCACTTTTACACTTGTTCCCTAAGGATGATAATCTTGGGCTCATAATAACCCTATATTACTTGATGTGTACGCTTGCACAGCTTGGGTAGATTTACTCTTTAATTGATTACTTGCTCCTCAATATATAATTGCTCCTCACATTTTTGCTTCCATATTTCCCTGAGCACATCTCGGCCCAACAGTGAGTAGCCTCCACATGAGCCATAAAGTTAATGGAATTTCTTGCATTATATGAATGGATACATAGGAACTATTATAGGTTATTGCTTGGTCGAACCGCGAGCTGCTCGGGAATAATTTATATTGTAGGAGCAAGAGCACAGAGCAACAGTTAGATTTGCCAACAGGAGCAATTTTCTCTGACTGAGAGCAACCCTCTTCGACTATACGCAAGCGTACGTGTCAAGCAATATAGGGTGTTATAGCCCCAGATTTATCGTCCTCAGGGAGCAATTGTGAAGTAAGAAACGTTCAAGGAAACTTAATTTGTAAAAATAAAATAAAGAAAAGCAACTATTCTCGACCAAGCTTCACAAAGAGCAATCTCTAGTCAGCTAGTTAAACAATGTTAACCATTCTGAACCTAGATGAGAGCGGTGATAACTTGGTATGATCATCGAATATGAAGGAATCAATTTGAAGTAGTTCAAAAGTAATCAGTGAGATGAGAGTAAAATCAGTAGTGTAAACACAAGTAAAATATTGTGGAAAGAGTTGCAACAAAAGATTGATGTGGGGTTGATTTTTAAGAAAGTTAAGTAGGTGTTCACGGGCTCCATATTTTCATCCCTTTGGTTAACCCTGCTTGGTAGCATATTTTATAAGTGGAATCTGCTCCTTCCTTTACTTTGCCTTAGGGTAAGAAGAGAGCAAGGCCTTGCTCCCACCTTGCTCCAGAGGTCTTAGAATTACACACAAGGAAACCATGCTGCCTTCTCAAAAGAGCATGGATTCACATGGCAGTGCTCCTCATTCCGGGTGTTTCTCCATCCTTTCTTCAGGCTAAACTACCCCAAGATCTTGAGACTGCTCCACACGCCCCTGTCAGTGTTTCATCGACCGAGTGGTCCCGGGATGAGGTTGCAGCCCAAGGGGTTTCACAGAATCAATATATTAAACCAAAGAGCAACTCAGATTTCATTTATAAAATATGTGTTCCTTACACAAAGTTATCCTAAGACAAAAGGGATTACTTCTATGGAACCCTCACCTACTTAAAGAAAGTTAGCTCCTAGTGAGCATTTTACTAAAGAGAAACAAAAAGAATAATAAAACTATCCTAAAATGGGGGAATTTCCTTGGTGGTCTCCTTTGCTATGTTCCTTTTATAGAGCCCTTCATTAAATCCTCACTGTTCCTTTCATCAAGGGTTGTGCTTTCTTCAAATCCTCTCCAATGGTAGCTCTGCTCCTTGCCAACTCAGCTCTTCATAGGATTACTCTCCAATAGCAGCTTTGCTCCTTGCCAGCGCAGCACTTGATAGAAGTAGTCCCCCTTGCTTTTGGTTTCTTTTTGTGCGCAAGAATTCTGGGATCAGGGAGACATGCCCACTATTTCTGCTATAGCTGATGTGGCGGCTCCTGATTGCTTCCTTTTCCTGCTTCTGTACTGTAGCAGGGAGACACCTCCACCTTCTCTGCTGATGCTGACGTGGAGGCTCATGATTGCTTCCTTTATCTGCTTTCTGTACTGTAGCAGGCTTTATGCTCCCTTCTGCGCAGCATTCCTCTCTCTTTCCTAAATGTGCAGCTCCTCTTGTTGGGTCTTAGGTTTCCTGATCAAAACAAATTAACCCAATAATCATATGTGAAAAAGATAATGTTAATTTGCTCCAAGCCTACTCTAATTCCCGTTTCAAGTATTGCTCTGGTCTGCTTTTTAAAACAATTGCTCCTCATGGAAGAAGGAGGCTAAAGAGAGTGATTTGTAATCAAAACTTGGGCTTGCTGGAACAATATGTACCTAATGGACCTCAACTTTTGAGGACCATCAAACACCCCAAAACTAAACATTACTCGTCCCGAGTAATCCCTTACTACTTTCACTCTTCTTGTGCTAGGTTAATGCTCCTTGAGATTTATCGATGGAGAGTTAAACAGAACTTCTTCCGTTGCTTCATTGGAGCATCCATCTGACTTGTGAGGTTTCACCAGCTTCAGTGTGAGTGTGTGACCTCTTCCACTCTTTAGTCAGTTTTCTCACTGCGTTGCCTTAGGAATAAACTTTTAGTTTCTTCTTTTTCTTCTTGGCTCCCCTCTTCATTTCTTTCTTCTTAGGTCTTTTGACTGGAAGTCAACTACCCTTGTCTTTGCATAGGGCTGACCTTCAACAGTGTGCTCTTTGAGCGGCTCTTGCTCCTAACTTTTGATGACTAGGGCCCTTTGGGCACAATTCTTGGAGCAGAGGAGCTGACCTAGTTTTTTTTTTCCAAAGATCAGAGGTAGAGTAGCTTGAAATTCCTTCCTTCAGCAATTTCATGAGTTCACTGACTGTTAAGCGTCCGATTCTAGTGTAGTGTTTTTGAGCTTGGTGTCGCTCCAAATCAGATTGATGCTCTATGTGGCTTTGTCTGAAAACTGTAAACTCTTCACAGCATCTCAAGGAGCAAATATCTGGACAGAAGAATTATTGGGTAGATCAGGACGCTCAAGACGGTAAACTAAACAAGAACTAAAAGCAAGAATTTTTGAAAAACAAGTAAATCAGGGTGGCGAATCCCTGGTACACCGCAATGGTCTTTTTTTTTCTAAGAGCAAGTCAGACACAATTCACTCCAAATATTCAGGCATTCGTTCCAAGAAAATTTAATCAAGTTAAATGAGTGGAGAACGAATAAACCTGGGGTCACCGGAGTGACCCTTATTGCTCCTCGATTTCTTGATTTGCTCCACTGTAGGGAGCAGTCATCACTGCTTCTGGTGGGAAGATGTTTGGAAATGGTGGATATGGAGTTTGCCCCTTGAATTTTTCTCCCCAGTTATTGGCAAAGACTTGATCACGAGCCCTGCAGTACAATCTGAGTTGAATATCTTCTTCTCTGTTCTTCATCAATTCATCCCTTAGGAGCCTAATCTCCTCTTTCCAGTCATTCCTTTCTTCTTCATGGGCCTGTTCTTTCTCTTCCACCTTTTTCTTCAGTGATTCCACTGCTTCCACCAGGTCCTTCACCGTATTCAGCAAGTTTGAAGATCCTTCCCCTTCCTCGATCTTCTTTTTCTGAGGCTGAGGTTCAGCATTTTTTATCTGGTCTAGTTCTTTCTGCAGGGCTATCTTTTCTTTTTCGATGAGCAGGGTGGCTTCTTTAAAAGCTTGCAGCTCCTTTCCGACTGTTTCCTCTAAGGCTTGCACCTGGATAGCCAGAAGATCTGCGCCGAGCCCAAACAGAGTGTGACAAGTCGTGTCACTTGTTTCAACCAGAAACTGCCTCTTTTCCTTACTTGTGGAGGCTCTCTTAAAGGGAAGTTTCTCCCTCCTTTGAGCTTTCCCAAGTTTCTCCTTCACACTGCCTGAGATTTCGTTTTCTTCTTCTTCCTCCCTTTCCTCTTTTTCTTCCTTCTCTTCTTTTTCTTCCTCCCCCTCACTCTCCATTCCTTCGTTGTCCCTGATTCTTTTTATCGTGGACTGGTCAATGTTCGCCCCTTCTGGAATGGTTTCCTCCTTAATCGGAGTAGTGGCTTTCAGACCAGCCCTTTGGCACATTTCTGTGACCAGACAGGGGAAGAAGAAGGGGGAGTTCCTTGGTGCATTTGACACCAACTGTTTGTATACTATTTTTCCAACATCGAACTTCTTCTTGGTTAAGATGCAGAAAACCAGCACTGCTCTTTCCCAGTTAACTCTAGAGTCATTGCTTACAGGCATCAGACGAGAGTTTATGAAATGCATCCATACCTTTGCCTCGAACTTGAGGTGTTTCCTCAGGATAGACTCCCTGGTTCCCCAAGTTGCTCCCTCTGTGCCTATTTCTCGGAGCACCTCTCCAGTCATGGCCTCATCTCCTCGGCCAGCACAGTATCTTTCGAACGCGTCTTGCTCAGTGGGAACAGAGGCCGTGTTGTAGGCTTCGTTGATCTCCTCAGGAGAGAAGTCCACTTTCACTCCTTTGATGAGGAGTTTTGGGAGATCTTCCTTCTTTACTCCCTCCAAGAATGCAGTTACAAACTCGGTACGAGCTCTTGAGGGAGGTTCAACGAACAGTTCCCAGTCCAGCGTTGTTATATCTTCTGTCATCCATCGCTCGAGTTCTCCATGCTTGGAGTTGAAGATGATGCCTCGTTCAGGTATGATTGTTCGGTCGATTGTGGTGTTGACCGCCTTAAGCTTTTCCATGTTCGGGTTCTTTTGTTCGAAGCGGAAGCAACAGGAATGATGGCTTTTTGGCGTGTCATGGTGTAAGCTCTGAGTTAGGGGAGTGTGGTAAGAAGTGAAAGGTTTTGCTCTCTGAGAGTTGAAAGAGTTGCAGGTATGAAGAAGGTGGTTTGGTGTTTGTTTATAAAGGGAAGAGAGAAGGGAATGTGAGTTACGGTGAGTGGTGGACAGGGGAGGGGGAGCGTGGGCTTTAATGCGTGTGGGAAAAGTAACTGCTCTCTGCTCTGACGGTTCCTTCCTTTTTGAAAACTGCCACCTCTGTTTGATTGGAGTGGTGTGACAGCTACGACCAGGAGCTATTGTCCAGCCGTTGCTTCAGCCACTCAATCTTCCTTCTTCTGTGAAATTTGCGGCCCATTGCAGGCCCTTGGATGAAAAGGTGCAAGTGGGAACAACCTACTCTAGAGTTTGAGTTCAGAAGAACTAAGTTCTAGGTGTCGGTTGCTCCTTGTTTTTGGGATCAGGTTGCTCAGGAGCAACCCCAAAACTAGCTTCCTGCAATGGTTAGCAAAAGATTTTCTTATTTTCTTTTTTAAACAAAACATAAAAATCTGGGTTGTCTCCCAGTAGCGCTTCGTTTATAGTCTTAGCTCGACTTGATGCTCCCTTGTTCAAACTTTGGCTGGGTCATTGAGATGATAAGTCTGTTCATCATGCTCATTGATCCCCCTGTTGTACTTTTTAAGTCTGTGTCCATTCACCCTGAACGTTGCTCCAGATGTATCATGAGCAATGGTAAATGCTCCATTGGGGAATGCTTCCGTAATTTCATAAGGTCCTTCCCATCTTGATTTCAGCTTCCCAGGGAACAATTTTAGTCTGGATCGATACAGCAACACCTTGTCTCCAACTTCTAGCTCCTTGTCGATCAGCTTTTTATCGTGCCACTTTTTCATTTGCTCCTTGTAGAGGTTGGCATTTTCATATGCCTTGCTCCGAAATTCTTCCAGTTCATTTAGTTGGAGCAACCTCTTTTCCCCAGCCAATTCGACATCCATGTTTAACAAAGTGATTGCCCAAAATGCCTTATGTTGGAGTTCCAAAGGTAAATGACAAACTTTTCCAAATACCAGTTTGTAGGGAGAGCAACCAATAGGTGTTCGGTAAGCTGCTCGATACGCCCATAGGGAGTCATCTAGTTTGCTGGATCAATCCTTCCTGTCTGGGTTCACCACCTTTTCCAGGATTCTTTTATTTCCCTATTGGACACCTCCACCTGCCCACTGGTCTGTGGGTGGTAGGGGTGGCAATTTTGTGTTGCACTCCATATTTCTTCAGAAGTGATTGGAATTGTCTATTCACAAAATGTGCACCCCCATCACTGATGACTGCTCTGGGGGTTCCAAATCGGGTGAAAATGTTTTTCTTGATAAACTTCAGCACAATCCTGGCATCATTGGTGGGGGTAGCAATGGCTTCTACCCATTTTGACACATAGTCGACTGCAACAAGTATATATTTGTTCCCAAAAGAAAGTGGGAAAGGTCCCATGAAATCAATGCCCCACACATCAAACAACTCAATCTCCATTATTGGAACAAGGGGCATTTCATGTTTTCTTGTAATGTTCCCTGCTCTTTGACACCTGTCACATTTTTTGACAAAGATATTAGCATCTTTAAACAGGGAAGGCCAGTACATACCTGACTGTAGTACTTTAGCTGTTGTTCTTGCTCCGGCAAAATGTCCCCCATAAGGGAAACTGTGGCATTGCTCGAGTATCTTCTGTTGCTCTTCTTCAGGAATGCATCTTCGCAGTAGTTGGTCGGAGCACCTCTTATAAAGCAAATGTTCGTCCCAAAAATATTGCTTGGCTTCATGATGGAATCTCCTTCTTCCTTGGTAACTTAAATGGTACGGCTCTATACCAGCAGCCAAGTAATTTACAGTATCTGCAAACCAGGGAGCATTCCTTTCAGAGATCATTAGTAGTTTCTCATCAGGGAATGTTTCCTTGATCTGATCTTCTTCTTGTGAACTTCTCCTCTCCAATCGAGATAGGTGATCAGCGACCTTGTTGTCACTTCCTTTCCGGTCCTTGATCTCAAGGTCAAATTCTTGGAGCAATAGTACCCATCTGATCAATCTTGGCTTTGCGTCCTTCTTGGCAAAGAGTTGCCTGATTGCTGAATGATCAGTGAATACTATAACCTTGGAGCATATCAAATATGATCGGAATTTGTCACATGCAAAAACAACTGCCAACATTTCCTTCTCCATTACTGTGTAGTTGGCTTGCACCGGAGTAAGGGTTCTGCTAGCGTAGTACACAGTTCTGAAAATTTTGTCCTTCCGTTGCCCAATGACTTCTCCTAAGCCGAAATCGCTGGCGTCACACATCAATTCGAAAGGAAGACTCCAATCTGGGCTTTGAATGATAGGAGCGGACACCAGCCTTGACTTGAGCTCCAGGAAGGCTGTCATGCATTTTTCATCAAAATTGAACTTCCTATCTTGCTCCAGAAGTTCACAAAGTGGTTTGGCAATCTTGGAAAAGTCTTTAATGAAGCGCCTGTAGAACCCGACATGTCCTAAGAAGCTTCTGATTCCTTTTACTGTGGTCGGGGGAGGTAGCTTCTCAATTGCCTCCACCTTGGCTTTGTCCACTTCGAGGCCTTTGCTTGAGATCTTGTGTCCTAGCACAATGCCTTCTCTCACCATGAAGTGGCATTTTTCCCAGTTCAGCACTAGATTGTTCTTGACACATCTTTCCAATACTTGTTCAAGGTTATTAAGACAAGTAGAAAAAGAGCAGCCAATAACAGAAAAATCGTCCATGAAAATCGCTACTGCTTCTCCTACTAAATCAGTGAATAAGGCAAACATGCATCTTTGAAAAGTTGCGGGAGCATTACACAATCCAAATGGCATTCTTCTGAATGCAAATGTCCCAAAAGGGCATGTAAAAGTGGTTTTGTGCTGGTCTTCTGGAGCAACCGGCCGAATACCCATCTAAGAAACAAAAGAATTCTTTCCCAGCCAAGTGATCAAGCATTTGATCAATAAAAGGAAGAGGAAAATGATCCTTTCGAGTTGCATTATTCAACTTCCTATAATCTTGACAAATCCTCCACCCAGTTATCTTTTTGGTGGCTATTAACTCATGTTTGTCATTTTCAATCACAGTAATGCCACCCTTTTTTGAAACGCATTGCACAGGAGCAACCCATTTGCTATCAGAGATAGGATAGATTATACCTGCATCAAGCCATTTGATGATTTCCTTTCTTATTACCTCCTTCATATTAGGGTTCAGTCTCCTTTGATGTTCTACAGAGGAGCTATCAGGATCTTGGAGCAGAATTTTATGCATGCAAACTGCTGGGCTAATTCCCTTTATGTCAGCCATTGTCCAGCCAATTGCTCCTCTGTAGTCTTTAAGCTTCTGTGTGAGCTGAAGTTCCTGTTCATGGGTTAGTAAAGAAGAAATAATCATAGGGAGAGTGTTTTCTTTACCCAAATAAATGTACTTCAGGTGTTTAGGCAAGGGCTTTAGCTCCAAGTTAGGTGGCTGCTCTACTGAGGGAAATTTTGGTGTTTGCTCTTGCTCCGATCGGTTCAAGGATTCAAAGATCCTTTCCTTCTTCTCCCTAGTATGCACAGAACTAATGGACACCAGATACTCCTCCAATTCTTCAAAGTCCTTCATGCCTATTTCTGACTGCAAATGCTCCTGCTGTTCTTCTCTTATGATCAAATCAAGAGTTGAAATGCTGGAGCATTCCTCAGTGTTATCTTTATCAAACTTCATTGCTTTCATGACATTGAACTTTACCTCCTCTCCATTCACACTCATGGAAAGTTCGCCCTTTTTGACGTTTATGACAGCATCGCCAGTAGCAAGGAATGGTCTGCCAAGAATTATTGGAACTTCTTGGTCTGCCTCAAAATCCAATATGATGAAATCGGCTGGTAGAATGAATTTATCTACTTGGACAAGGACATTCTCGATTTTTCCTTCTGGCTTAGCTATGGATCAATCTGCAAGTTGGAGAGTGGCTGTGGTTGGTCTTGCTGCTCCTATATCGAGCTGCTTGAAGATAGAGGCTGGCATCAAGTTTACACTCGAGCCCAGATCGCAAAGTGCTCGACCAAGATAGTTCTTCCCAACTTTACATGGAATAGTAAATACTCCAGGATCCTTGAGTTTGGGAGGAATCTTAGTCAGGTACTTGCATGATTCTTTAGTGAGGGCTACAGTCTCGAACTCCTCAACCCTTTTTTTTTTGACAAATCGTCCTTCATAAATTTTGCATATGAAGGCATTTGTTCCAGAGCCTCCACCAGAGGGACATTTATGTGAAGCTGTTTCAACAAGTCTAAAAACTTGCTAAACTGCCTATCTTCATGCTGTTTTTTCAACCTCTGTGGAAAGGGAGGCTCAATAGGTTCACTCCTCCTTTTGCATGGTGGGACATAAGTTGGGATCAAAACTGGTTCCTTGTCCTTCATTGCTCCATCATCCACTCCGGATGTTGTGGCCTCGGGTGTGATTTCATCCTTCTGAACCTTCTCCTTGGGTTCTGTCTGAACTTGAGGGTCAGTAGTTCCCTCGACTTCTTCTTCCAACGGTTGGCTTGCTGATTGGCGTTTACGAGACCGTGCCACTAAATCTGGAGGTGGCAGAATTTTTCCATCTCGTAAACTTACCGCATTACAATGCTCCTGATCTTCCTGGGATGGCTTCTCTATGTCACTAGGGAGTGTCCCTGGTTGTCTCTGTTTGAGTGCTCCAGCCAACTGACCAATTTGGGTCTCCAGGCTTCTCATGGCTGCACTGTTCTGGTTCATGTATTCCTTGACACAAGTCTCAAAGGATTGGGACTTCCCTTCACCCTTATCCCAGTTTTGATGGTTCTGCCTGGGATATGGGGGTCGATTCTGGTAGTTTCCTCCACTACCTCCAGCATTGTTCTGACTCTTCCATCCCCGGTTGTCATTGCTCCTGTAGTTATTGTCATAACCACCTGCATAACACACAGCAGCCAAATTGTTACATTCTTCAGTTTCATGAGGACCTTCACAAACGGAGCAACTTTGTCTTGATCGAGTTAAGAGAAGTTGCTCGGTCGGTCCTTTCTGTTCCATGGGCTTCCAGTTTTTTATAGTGTTCTGGAGCGAAGCCATCTGAGCTGAAAGAGCATCAGTTGAACTTAGCTCCAGAACTCCTGCCTTTTTGGGAGCATGGTCCCTTGTGGTAGGCCATTGAACATGTTTTTTGGAAAGTTTTTCTAACAACTGGTAAGTTTCCGGATAAGTAAAATCCAAAAGATCTCCCCCTGCAGCCGCATCAACAGTGGCTTTCAATGGTGGGGTTAAGCCATGATAAAACGTGTGAATAATGCCCCAATCAGAAACTCCATGATTTGGACATATTCGTATTAATTCCTTAAATCGCTCCCACGCTTCATACAGACTTTCTCCATCATACATTTGGAAAGATGCTATATCAGCCCTCACTTGGGCTTGTTTTGCTTGGGGAAAAGATCGGGTGACAAACTGCTCACATAGTTGTTCCCAACTAGTGATGGAATTCGGGGGCAATGTTCTTCTCCATTCCTTGGCTTTTCCTGCTAGGGAAAATGGAAAAAGCCTCATTCGCATACTTTCCTCCGGAATGCCATGAACTCTGAAATTATCAACTATCTCAGTGAAATTGTCCAAATGACTGTGGGGGTCTTCCATGGGCAATCCATGGAATTGACCAGCATTCATAATAATTTGGAACATTGCAGGTTTGATTTCAAAGTTCGGGACATTCAGTGGAGGAGGAACATAACCTCGTTCTGGACCATTTCTGAAGGGAGCAGCCATATCATTCAATGATGGCCCTCTTCCTCCATTCAGTCCTTCATCATTTTCATGATTGTTATTGTTTCCATTGTTACCATTTCCACCATTATTTAAAACTTCAGCCATTGTATGATTTCTTAACCTTTGAACTCTTCTTCTGTTTCTGAAGGTTCTCTCGGGTTCTGGATCAAAAACTATTATTTCCAGTCCAAGTTCTGTAGGTTCTGTGCTCATACAATGGAAAGTGGTTAAATTCAAAAAGAAATTCAAAAATATTAACAGTGTTTCCTCTAAAATGCCCTTTTTTACCAAATGATCCCCGGCAACGGCGCCAATTGCTTGGTCGGACCGCGAGCTGCTCGGGAATAATTTATAGTGTAGGAGCAAGAGCACAGAGCATCAGTCAGATTTGCCAACAGGAGCAATTTTCTCTGACTGAGAGCAACCCTCTTCGACTATACGCAAGCGTACGTGTCAAGCAATATAGGGTGTTATAGCCCCAGATTTATCGTCCTCAGGGAGCAATTGTGAAGTAAGAAACGCTCAAGGAAACTTAATTTGTAAAAATAAAATAAAGAAAAGCAACTATTCTCGACCAAGCTTCACAAAGAGCAATCTTTAGTCAGCTAGTTAAACAATATTAACCATTCTGAACCTAGATGAGAGCAGTGATAACTTAGTATTATCATCGAATGTAAAAGCATCAATTTGAAGTAGTCCAAAAGTAATCAGTGAGATGAGAGTAAAATCAGTAATGTAAACACAAGTAAAATGTTGTGGAAAGAGTTGCAACAAAAGATTGATGTGGGGTTGATTTTTAAGAAGGTTAAGTAGGTATTCACGGGCTCCATATTTTCATCCCTTTGGTTAACCCTGCTTGGTAGCATATTTTATAAGTGGAATCTGCTCCTTCCTTTACTTTGCCTTAGGGTAAGAAGAGAGCAAGGCCTTGCTCCCACCTTACTCCAGAGGTCTTAGAGTTACACACAAGGAAACCATGCTACCTTCTCAAAAGAGCATGGATTCACATGGCAGTGCTCCTCATTCCGGGTGTTTCTCCCTCCTTTCTTCAGGCTAAACTACCCCAAGATCTTGAGACTGCTCCACACGCCCCTGTCAGTGTTTCATCGACCGAGTGGTCCCGGGATGAGGTTGCAGCCCAAGGGGTTTTACAGAATCAATATATTAAACCAAAGAGCAACTCAGATTTCATTTATAAAATATGTGTTCCTTACAAAGTTATCCTAAGACAAAAGGGATTACTTTTATGGAACCCTTACCTACTTAAAGAAAGTTAGCTCCTAGTGAGCATTTTTTCTAAACAAAAGGAACAATAAAACTATCCTAGGATGTCTGCCTCCTTTTGGTTGTTTGCTATGTTCCTTTTATAGAGCCCTTCATTTAATCCTCACTGTTCCTTTCATCAAGGGTTGTGCTTTCTTCAAATCCTCTCCAATGGTAGCTCTGCTCCTTGCCAACTCAGCTCTTCATAGGAATACTCTCCAATCGCAGCCTTGCTCCTTGCCAGCGCAGCACTTGATGGAAGTGGTCCCCCTTGCTTTTGGTTTCTCTTTGTACGCAAGAATTCTGGGATCAGTGAGACATGCCCACTATTTCTGCTATAGCTGATGTGGCGGCTCCTGATTGCTTCCTTTTGCTGCTTCTGTACTATAGTAGGGAGACAACTCCACCTTCTCTGCTGATGCTGACGTGGAGGCTGCTGATTGCTTCCTTTATTTGCTTTCTGTACTGTAGCAGGCTTTATGCTCCCTTCTGCGCAACATCCCTCTCTCTTCCTAAATGTGCAGCTCCTCTTGTTGGGTCTTAGGTTTCCTGGTCAAAATAAATTAACCCAATAATCATATGTGAAAAATATAATGTTAATTTGCTCCAAGCCTACTCTAATTCCCGTTTCACGTATTGCTCTGGTCTGCTTCTTAAAACAATTTCTCCTCATGGAAGAAGGAGGTTAAAGAGAGTGATTTGTAATTAAGACTCGGACTTGGTGGAACAATATGTACCTAATGGACCTCAACTTTTGAGGACCATCACCTGTCTAATGGCTTCCTGATCGACTACTCTGGCCACCTGCATCTCAGCCAATGCAGTCAGGACAGGATCGGGTTGATCCTCCAACGTGTCTCATGTTCTCCCGGATCTTACCATGACTTTGCACAAGTTACACAATTTATGATTTGATCAAGCCCACGCAGTGTGGTCACATATGCATTATCATAATAACATTCGACGGAGTAAACACATAAGACAGACACAACCAAACAACCTAGCAATTGCAATACATACAGGCTTTTCCCTCGAACCATTGCTCTGATACCATAAATGTAACACCCCGTATATATCCGGTAATGTTATCATACTATCGTATTAAGCTGCGCTTAATTAAAAATGCGAAATATCTTTTTCTTTTCAATTATGATGTCATTATCATTACCAACTTGTTTATTAATCAGTCAATAAAAACATTGCCCGTATATAATTGCAATAAGACAGCTAACTGAAATACCTCATTAAATAAATAACATAAGCATAAGTCTCTAGTCACGGAACTACAACACGTAGACCGGACCAACTATCAATTTATACAACTCAGCTCAAAGTACTAACATAAAGTGATATGGACAAACCCCATGCTCACACAAATAAGGCAACAAAGCCCAACATCAGTCTCAACATCAATAGCATAATAATAAAGGTGCGGAAAATATAAACAGCATCCAATCCAGTCATGCTATCATCAAGGCGGTCATAACAATAATCATCAATCATGCTCTGGCCTCTTGCCACCAAAGCTATCAGCCCCCATACTACCTGAACCTGAAATAAGCATTCCCCAAACATAGGGTGAGATCTCTAAACAAGAAATCTCAGTAAAACAAGGGGTCCTCAAGGATCTTCCACCCCAAGCTCACTTACATGTGCAATATAAGTTTAAAAGCAGTTCATCATCATCAGTTCTAAAACAATGCAATGCAGAAAATAATCATGTTATGTGTGTCAATACTATTCTACTGGCCAGAGAAATGCAGGAATACGTCTATCTCCTACATATAGTGCAAGACGTCACTTGCATCCACCCTGGATCACCGTATTGTATGACACCACATACTCAGGCTTACCGTCAAGATGGAACAACACATGCATATTAAAAGCCATTACATGTAAAGTTCAATCAACATTTCATATGTTCAAAAACATGTAACACAGCATGCATATACCATATCCCCATGGGACATGGTGGAACCACAACATGGCTAAACCGAGGACATGAAAGCTTACCTTGCAAGCTAACACCCAAAGCCAAGAGTCCACAAGCTCACAGTCCAAACACAGCAGAATCACAATCTGTTGTGGACCAACACTACATCAATAATCATGCATCTCAAGCATACAATTTAAAGACAACGCCTTTCCTTTACGTTTTACGTCTTAAGGCTCCATACAAAGCCATAAGCCCTTAATCACTTGATTCTGACTTAGTCCATTAATTACAGAAGTCCAACTTCCTTAATCTAAGGTCCACAACCCCCCCAATAGCCTACTATTTGCACAGTAAAGCTACTGTTCTTTGAAATCACAGAATATCCGGATATTCCTCGTGGAATATCTGGATATGCAATATCCGGATATCTCACTGACCATATCCGGATATCAAGGTCCCATATCCGGATATCAATATCCGGATACCATATCCGGATATCAATATCCGGATATCTGCTCGACAAATATCCGGGTATTTCACGACAGAATGCAGTTTCTGCATTTCGTGAAGATATCCCTCCAAGGTTCCATTTTTAACACTTCAAGACGTTAAAGCATGCATTTTTATACCCACTTAGGTTAACATTCCAGTTGGTTACTTACTTAACTCATTTACATGCAAAGACTTCACCTTTAAGCAACAAAAACTCATGATCAAAGGTTAGGTAACTCACCCAAAGCTCAACTAGCCAACAAAAGGTGCTCTTGGAGCTCACAAGACCACTCCAAGGTTCTGACTCCTTCCAAGAACGAAAATGGCAACACAAGTTATGCCCTTCCTTCACAAAGAAGGCTCCTTGAAGCTCCAACACCAAGGAAAAGGCCCACAACACCCACTCAACACAACTCAGCCCCCAACATGCTTCACACAGCCACCAAACTCATAAACACAAGCTCCCTACTCAACCCAACACCACCACAAGGTGTTTACAAGGCAAAACCAAGAGAAAAGGTGATCAAGTGGTGGTTTTCCATGAAGAAAGGGTGAAGACAAGGGAAGGAGGAAATGGAACAGTGTATAGAGCAAATGC
This sequence comes from Gastrolobium villosum, assembly GCA_032173675.1. Classification (NCBI taxonomy): domain Eukaryota; kingdom Viridiplantae; phylum Streptophyta; class Magnoliopsida; order Fabales; family Fabaceae; genus Gastrolobium; species Gastrolobium villosum. The sequence goes on along the minus strand of JAVKPL010013582.1, from coordinate 16,699 downwards.
TCAGCCTCCCTTCACGTAGGAAATTCTGTTTCTAGGGTTTTGTGCCCACTAACAAGCCTATAGCCACTTAACCAATTAACACACAGTATTAGCTTTAATAGCTATGCAAAAGATCTTGATCCCAAACTCTGGAATCTTAACCTACTCAATTTTACAAGAATTAAAATATTTTTATTTTATTTTTCGGAGCACCTTTTCGGTACGCGCTTTTCCATAGCCAGTATCAGTTCTGGCATCAGATCTCATTATTTTGACTTGAAACTCGTTTTACAAGTCCTAAATATTATTCTAGTAATTATCATGCACTTATTATAACTTTCCGGGATACTTTTTCGGTATGCATTTATACCGACTAGCAAAACGGGTATCTGCACTTTTCTTCCGAAAAGCGACTTTCAGCATTCTTACCCACTAATTATAATTATTAAGGCCTCATAATAATTATTAGGGTCAATTATGGAGTTATTTCATAATTATCACAATTAATTCATTAATTACCTTAATTAGCGGTGCGGTTCTTACACATACACTCCACAACAGAGTGGAGTGGCAGAGCGGATGAACAAAACTCTACTTGAAAGAACTAGAGCTTTGTTGAGGACTGCAAGTATGGCGAAGTCATTTTGGGCCGAAGCAGTCAAAACTGCCTGTTATGTGATTAATCGCTCGCCATCAACGGTGATTGATCTGAAGACATCCAAGAAGTACAACACACCTACACACATTTAGGAGTCATGTGTTCGTGATGTACAACACCCAAGAAGTAACAAAGATGGATCCAAAATCCAGGAATTGCAGATTCTTAGGGTATGCTGATGGAGTTAAAGGGTGTCGGCTGTGGGATCCTACGGCCCGCAGTGTAGTCATCAGCAGATATGTACTATATGCAGAAGATAAGCCGCAGGAGAAAAATGTAAGTAGCACTTTAGTTAACAATTCAGAAAATTTGATGACTCAGGTGGAAGACGAACCGGGTCAACCAGATTCTTCTGAATTAACCACAGAACACGAGGATCAAGAACCAGTTGAGTCTGAAACTGCAAAAGTTCGACGGTCAGCTCGTGAGAAGAAATCATCAACCTGGCAGTCCGATTATGTTATGGAGGGAAATGTTGCATACTCTCTTCTAACAGAAGATGGAGAGCCATCAACGTTCCAAGAAGCAACAACTAGCTCGGATGCATCATTGTGGATGACAACAATGCAGGAAGAAATTGAAGCCCTTCATAAGAATAGGACTTGGTAACTTGTGCCATTACCTCAAGAAAGAAAGCCCATTTGAAACAAATGGTATACAAGATCAAACGAAACAGTGATGATCAGGTAGAGCGGTATCGTGCAAGATTGGTGGTGAAAGGTTATTCTCATAAAGACGGTATTGCAAAATTCGTATTGTACTGGCTATGTGTGCAATTTCCAACTTACATTTAGAGCAGTTAGATGTAAAGACTGCATTTCTTCATGGAGATCTTGAAGAAGAAATTTATATGCTCCAACCAGAAGGTTTTGAAGAACTAGATAAGGAGAACTTGGTTTGCAAGTTGAACAAATCTCTATACGGTCTCAAACAGGCGCTGAGGTGTTGGTAAGAGATTTGATTCCTTCATATTAAGCCTTGAATATAACAGACTCAGTTCAGACCCTTGTGCTTATTTCAAGAGGTTTGGGAATGATTTCATTATCTTGCTGTTATATGTTGATGATATGTTGGTGACAGGCCCCAACAAAGATCTAATTCAAGAATTAAAGGCACAGTTGGCTAGGGAGTTTGAAATGAAGGACGTGTGTAACGCCCTGCCGCTTCAAGAATCAACGACTATCCCCACATACTAACACGAGACTTTTCAGTGTGCTTTTTCCTTACTCGCACACTTCCTGGGAAAACTTCCCAGGAGGTCACCCATCCCAGAATTGCTCTAAGTCAAGCATGCTTAACTGTGGAGTTCTTCCGTTTCGGGATACCCAAAAGAAGATGCATCTTGTTAGTATAGGTAGTACCAATTAATTCTTATAAGCTATTCCAAACCGTGTAGTCTCACATCTCTACAGTCTTTGGAATCCCTCTCTTTCGGGTGTCGATTCGATTCATCCATGCATGTAACCCCACACTGGAAGCCTGTCAGGAGCCGCTCATTGTCCGTGCCTTTTTGCATCGGCAATCACTACCCGCCCTCGTCAGTGCTCGGGATGTTACATGCCCACCAGCTTCCGCCTGGTTCGTCCTCGAACCACACCGTACTGGAAGAGAGGCCTGCTTTGATACCACTTGTAATGCCTGGCAACTTGCAAGGATCAACGACTGTCCCCACACACTAACACGAGACTTTTCAGCATGCTTTGTCCTCACTCGCACACTTCCCGGGAAAACTTCCCAGGAGGTCACCCATCCCAGAATTGCTCCAAGTCAAAAACGCTTAACTGTGAAATTCTTCCGTTCCGGGCTACCGAAAAGTAGATGCATCTTGTTAGTATAGGTAGTACAAATTAATTCTTATAAACTATTCCAAACCGTGCAATCTCACATCTGTACAGTCTTTGGAATCTCTCTCTTTCGGGTGTCGATTTGATTCATCCATGCATGTAACCCCACACTTGAAGCCTGTCAAGAGCCGCTCATTGTCCGTGCCTCTTTGCACCGGCGATCACTACCCACCCTCGTCAGTGCTCGGGATGTTACATGCCCACCAGCTTCCGCCTGGTTCGTCCTCGAACCACACCGTACTGGAAGAGAGGCCTGCTTTGATACCATTTGTAAAGCCTGGCAACTTGCAAGGATCAACGACTGTCCCCACACACTAACACGAGACTTTTCAGCATGCTTTGTCCTCAATCGCACACTTCCCGGGAAAACTTCCCAGGAGGTCACCCATCCCAGAATTGCTCCAAGTCAAGCACGCTTAACTGTGAAATTCTTCCGTTCCGGGCTACCGAAAAGTAGATGCATCTTGTTAATATAGGTAGTACCAATTAATCCTTATAAGCTATTCCAAACCGTGCAGTCTCACATCTGTACAGTCTTTGGAATCTCTCTCTTTCGGGTGTCAATTCGATTCATCCATGCATGTGACCCCACACTGGAAGCCTGTCAGGAGCAGCTCATTGTCCGTGCCTCTTTGCACCAGCGATCACTCCCCACCCTCGTCAGTGCTCCGGATGTTACATGCCCACCAGCTTCCGCCTGGTTCGTCCTCGAACCACACCGTACTGGAAGAGAGGCCTGCTCTGATACCACTTGTAATGCCCGGCCGCTTCAAGAATCAACGATTATCCCCACATACAAACACGAGACTTTTCAGTGTGCTTTTTCCTTACTCACACACTTCCTGGGAAAACTTCCCAGGAGGTCATCCATCCCGGAATTGCTCCAAGTCAAGCACGCTTAACTGTGGAGTTCTTCCATTTCGGGCTACTGAAAAGAAGATGCATCTTGTTAGTATAGGTAGTACTAATTAATTCTTATAAGTTATTCCAAACCGTGCAGTCTCACATCTGTACAATCTTTGGGATCCCTCTCTTTCGGGTGTCGATTCGATTCATCCATGCATGTAACCCCACACTGGAAGCTTGTCAGGAGCCGCTCATTGTCCGTGCCACTTTGCACCGGCGATCACTACCCGCCCTCGTCAATGCTCGGGATGTTACATGCCCACCAGCTTCCGCCTGGTTCGTCCTCGAACCACACCGTACTGGAAGAGAGGCCAGCTTTGATACCACTTGTAACGCCTGGCAACTTGCAAGGATCAACGACTGTCCCCACACACTAACACGAGACTTTTCAGCATGCTTTTTCCTCACTCGCACACTTCCCGGGAAAACTTCGCAGGAGGTCACCCATCCCAGAATTGCTCCAAGTGAAGCACGCTTAACTGTGAAATTCTTCCGTTCCGGGCTACCGAAAAGTAGATGCATCTTGTTAGTATAGGTAGTACCAATTAATTCTTATAAGCTATTCCATACCGTGCAGTCTCACATCTGTACAGTCTTTGGAATCCCTCTCTTTCGGGTGTCGATTCGATTCATCCATGCATGTAACCCCACACTGGAAGCCTGTCAGGAGCCGCTCATTGTCCGTGCCTCTTTGCACCTGCGATCACTACCCGCCCTCGTCAGTGCTCGGGATGTTACATGCCCACCAGCTTCCGCCTGGTTCGTCCTCGAACCACACCGTACTGGAAGAGAGGCCTGCTTTGATACCACTTGTAACGCCTGGCAACTTGCAAGGATCAACGACTGTCCCCACACACTAACACGAGACTTTTCAGCATGCTTTTTCCTCACTCGCACACTTCTCGGGAAAACTTCCCAGGAGGTCACCCATCCCAGAATTGCTCCAGGTGAAGCACGCTTAACTGTGAAATTCTTCCGTTTCGGGATACCAAAAAGTAGATGCATCTTGTTAGTATAGGTAGTACCAATTAATTCTTATAAGCTATTCCAAACCGTGCAGTCTCACATCTGTACAGTCTTTGGAATCTCTCTCTTTCGGGTGTCAATTCGATTCATCCATGCATGTGACCCCACACTGGAAGCCTGTCAGGAGCCGCTCATTGTCCGTGCCTCTTTGCACCAGCGATCACTCCTCGCCCTCGTCAGTGCTCTGGATGTTACATGCCCACCAGCTTCCGTCTGGTTCGTCCTCAAACGACACCGTACTGGAAGAGAGGCCTGCTCTGATACCACTTGTAATGCCCGGCCGCTTCAAGAATCAACGACTCTCCCCACATACTACCACGAGACTTTTCAGTGTGCTTTTTCCTTACTCACACACTTCCTGGGATAACTTCCCAGGAGGTCATCCATCCCGGAATTGCTCCAAGTCAAGCACGCTTAACTGTGGAGTTCTTCCATTTCGGGCTACCGAAAAGAAGATGCATCTTGTTAGTATAGGTAGTACTAATTAATTCTGATAAGTTATTCCAAACCGTGCAGTCTCACATCTGTACAATCTTTGGGATCCCTCTCTTTCGGATGTCGATTCGATTCATCCATGCATGTAACCCCACACTGGAAGCCTGTTAGGAGCCGCTCATTGTCCGTGCCTCTTTGCACCGACGATCACTACCCGCCCTCGTCAATGCTCGGGATGTTACATGCCCACCAGCTTCCGCCTGGTTCGTCCTCGAACCACACCGTACTGGAAGAGAGGCCTGCTTTGATACCACTTGTAACGCCTGGCAACTTGCAAGGATCAACGACTGTCCCCACACACTAACACGAGACTTTTCAGCATGCTTTGTCCTCACTCACACACTTCCCGGGAAAACATCCCAGGAGGTCACCCATCCCAGAATTGCTCCAAGTGAAGCACGCTTAACTGTGAAATTCTTCCGTTCCGGGCTACCGAAAAGTAGATGCATCTTGTTAGTATAGGTAGTACCAATTAATTCTTATAAGCTATTCCAAACCGTGCAGTCTCGCATCTGTACAGTCTTTGGAATCCCTCTCTTTCGGGTGTCGATTCGATTCATCCATGCATGTAACCCCACACTGGAAGCCTGTCAGGAGCCGCTCATTGTCCGTGCCTCTTTGCACCTGCGATCACTACCCGCCCTCGTCAGTGCTCGGGATGTTACATGCCCACCAGCTTCCGCCTGGTTCGTCCTCGAACCACACCGTACTGGAAGAGAGGCCTGCTTTGATACCACTTGTAACGCCTGGCAACTTGCAAGGATCAACGACTGTCCCCACACACACTACCACGAGACTTTTCAGCATGCTTTTTCCTCACTCGCACACTTCCCGGGAAAACTTCCCAGGAGGTCACCCATCCCAGAATTGTTCCAAGTCAAGCACGCTTAACTGTGAAATTCTTCCGTTCCGGGATACCGAAAAGTAGATGCATCTTGTTAGTATAGGTAGTACTAATTAATTCTTATAAGTTATTCCAAACCGTGCAGTCTCACATCTGTACAATCTTTGGGATCCCTCTCTTTCGGGTGTCGATTCGATTCATCCATGCATGTAACCCCACACTGGAAGCTTGTCAGGAGCCACTCATTGTCCGTGCCTCTTTGCACCGGCGATCACTACCCGCCCTCGTCAATGCTCGGGATGTTACATGCCCACCAGCTTCCGCCTGGTTCGTCCTCGAACCACACCGTACTGGAAGAGAGGCCAGCTTTGATACCACTTGTAACGCCTGGCAACTTGCAAGGATCAACGACTGTCCCCACACACTAATACGAGACTTTTCAGCATGCTTTGTCCTCACTCGCACACTTCCCGGGAAAACTTCGCAGGAGGTCACCCATCCCAGAATTGCTCCAAGTGAAGCACGCTTAACTGTGAAATTCTTCCGTTCCGAGCTACCGAAAAGTAGATGCATCTTGTTAGTATAGGTAGTACCAATTAATTCTTATAAGCTATTCCAAACCGTGCAGTCTCACATCTGTACAGTCTTTGGAATCCCTCTCTTTCGGGTGTCGATTCGATTCATCCATGCATGTAACCCCACACTGGAAGCCTGTCAGGAGCCGCTCATTGTCCGTGCCTCTTTGCACCTGCGATCACTACCCGCCCTCGTCAGTGCTCGGGATGTTACATGCCCACCAGCTTCCGCCTGGTTCGTCCTCGAACGACACCGTACTGGAAGAGAGGCCTGCTTTGATACCACTTGTAACGCCTGGCAACTTGCAAGGATCAACGACTGTCCCCACACACTAACACGAGACTTTTCAGCATGCTTTTTCCTCACTCGCACACTTCCCGGGAAAACTTCCCAGGAGGTCACCCATCCCAGAATTGCTCCAAGTGAAGCACGCTTAACTGTGAAATTCTTCCGTTTCGGGATACCGAAAAGTAGATGCATCTTGTTAGTATAGGTAGTACCAATTAATTCTTATAAGCTATTCCAAACCGTGCAGTCTCACATCTGTACAGTCTTTGGAATCTCTCTCTTTCGGGTGTCAATTCGATTCATCCATGCATGTGACCCCACACTGGAAGCCTGTCAGGAGCCGATCATTGTCCGTGCCTCTTTGCACCAGCGATCTCTCCCCGCCCTCGTCAGTGCTCCGGATGTTACATGCCCACCAGCTTCCGTCTGGTTCGTCCTCAAACCACACCGTACTGGAAGAGAGGCCTGCTCTGATACCACTTGTAATGCCCGGCCGCTTCAAGAATCAATGACTATCCCCACATACTAACACGAGACTTTTCAGTGTGCTTTTTCCTTACTCACACACTTCCTGGGATAACTTCCCAGGAGGTCATCCATCCCGGAATTGCTCCAAGTCAAGCACGCTTAACTGTGGAGTTCTTCCATTTCGGGCTACCGAAAAGAAGATGCATCTTGTTAGTATAGGTAGTACTAATTAATTCTGATAAGTTATTCCAAACCGTGCAGTCTCACATCTGTACAATCTTTGGGATCCCTCTCTTTCGGGTGTCGATTCGATTCATCCATACATGTAACCCCACACTGGAAGCCTGTCAGGAGCCGCTCATTGTCCGTGCCTCTTTGCACCGGCGATCACTACCCGCCCTCGTCAATGCTCGGGATGTTACATGCCCACCAGCTTCCGCCTAGTTCGTCCTCGAACCACACCGTACTGGAAGAGAGGCCTGCTTTGATACCACTTGTAACGCCTGGCAACTTGCAAGGATCAACGACTGTCCCCACACACTAACACGAGACTTTTCAGCATGCTTTGTCCTCACTCACACACTTCCCGGGAAAACATCCCAGGAGGTCACCCATCCCAGAATTGCTCCAAGTGAAGCACGCTTAACTGTGAAATTCTTCCGTTCCGGGCTACCGAAAAGTAGATGCATCTTGTTAGTATAGGTAGTACCAATTAATTCTTATAAGCTATTCCAAACCGTGCAGTCTCGCATCTGTGCAGTCTTTGGAATCCCTCTCTTTCGGGTGTCGATTCGATTCATCCATGCATATAACCCCACACTGGAAGCCTGTCAGGAGCCGCTCATTGTCCGTGCCTCTTTGCACCTGCGATCACTACCCGCCCTCGTCAGTGCTCAGGATGTTACATGCCCACCAGCTTCCGCCTGGTTCGTCCTCGAACCACACCGTACTGGAAGAGAGGCCTGCTTTGATACCACTTGTAACGCCTGGCAACTTGCAAGGATCAACGACTGTCCCCACACACTAACACGAGACTTTTCAGCATGCTTTTTCCTCACTCGCACACTTCCCGGGAAAACATCCGAGGAGGTCACCCATCCCAGAATTGCTCCAAGTCAAGCACGCTTAACTGTGAAATTCTTCCGTTCCGGGATACCGAAAAGTAGATGCATCTTGTTAGTATAGGTAGTACCAATTAATTCTTATAAGCTATTCCAAACCGTGCAGTCTCACATCTGTACAGTCTTTGGAATCTCTCTCTTTCGGGTGTCAATTCGATTCATCCATGCATGTGACCCCACACTGGAAGCCTGTCAGAAGCCGCTCATTGTCCGTGCCTCTTTGCACCAGCGATCACTCCCCGCCCTCGTCAGTGCTCCGGATGTTACATGCCCACCAGCTTCCGCCTGGTTCGTCCTCGTACCACACCGTACTGGAAGAGAGGCCTGCTCTGATACCACTTGTAATGCCCGGCCGCTTCAAGAATCCACGACTATCCCCACATACTAACACGAGACTTTTCAGTGTGCTTTATCCTTACTCACACACTTCCTGGGAAAACTTCCCAGGAGGTCATCCATCCCGGAATTGCTCCAAGTCAAGCACGCTTAACTGTGGAGTTCTTCCATTTCGGGCTACCGAAAAGAAGATGCATCTTGTTAGTATAGGTAGTACTAATTAATTCTTATAAGTTATTCCAAACCGTGCAGTCTCACATCTGTACAATCTTTGGGATCCCTCTCTTTCGGGTGTCGATTCGATTCATCCATGCATGTAACCCCACACTGGAAGCCTGTCAGGAGCCGCTCATTGTCCGAGCCTCTTTGCACCGGCGATCACTACCCGCCCTCGTCAATGCTCGGGATGTTACATGCCCACCAGCTTCCGCCTGGTTCGTCCTCGAACCACACCGTACTGGAAGAGAGGCCTGCTTTGATACCACTTGAAACGCCTGGCAACTTGCAAGGATCAACGACTGTCCCCACACACTAACACGAGACTTTTCAGCATGCTTTGTCCTCACTCACACACTTCCCGGGAAAACTTCCCATGAGGTCACCCATCCCAGAATTGCTCCAAGTGAAGCACGCTTAACTGTGAAATTCTTCCGTTCCGGGCTACCGAAAAGTAGATGCATCTTGTTAGTATAGGTAGTACCAATTAGTTCTTATAAGATATTCCAAACCGTGCAGTCTCACATCTGTACAGTCTTTGGAATCCCTCTCTTTCGGGTGTCGATTCGATTCATCCATGCATGTAACCCCACACTGGAAGCCTGTCAGGAGCCGCTTATTGTCCCTGCCTCTTTGCACCTGCGATCACTACCCGCCCTCGTCAGTGCTCGGGATGTTACATGCCCACCAGCTTCCGCCTGGTTCGTCCTCGAACCACACCGTACTGGAAGAGAGGCCTGCTTTGATACCACTTGTAACGCCTGGCAACTTGCAAGGATCAACGACTGTCCCCACACACACTAACACGAGACTTTTCAGCATGCTTTTTCCTCACTCGCACACTTCCCGGGAAAACTTCCCAGGAGGTCACCCATCCCAGAATTGTTCCAAGTCAAGCACGCTTAACTGTGAAATTCTTCCGTTCCGGGATACCGAAAAGTAGATGCATCTTGTTAGTATAGGTAGTACCAATTAATTCTTATAAGCTATTCCAAACCGTGCAGTCTCACATCTGTACAGTCTTTGGAATCCCTCTCTTTCAGGTGTCGATTCGATTCATCCATGCATGTAACCCCACACTGGAAGCCTGTCAAGAGCCGCTCATTGTCCGTGCCTCTTTGCACCAGCGATCACTCCCCACCTTCGTCAGTGCTCGGGATGTTACATGCCCACCAGCTTCCGCCTGGTTCGTCCTCGAGCCACACCGTACTGGAAGAGAGGCTTGCTCTGATACCACTTGTAACGCCCGGCCGCTTCAAGAATCAACGACTATCCCCACATACTCACACGATACTTTTCAGTGTGCTTTTTCCTTACTCGCACACTTCTTGGGAAAACTTCCTAGGAGGTTATCCATCCCAGAATTGCTCCAAGTCAAGCACGCTTAACTGTGGAGTTCTTCCGTTTCGAGCTACCGAAAAGAAGATGCATCTTGTTAGTATAGGTAGTACCAATTAATTCTTATAAGCTATTCCAAACCGTGCAGTCTCACATCTGTACATTCTTTGGAATCCCTCTCTTTCGGGTGTCAATTCTATTCATCCATGCATGTAACCCCACACTGGAAGCCTGTCAGGAGCCGCTCATTGTCCGTGCCTCTTTGCACCGGCGATCACTCCCCGCCCTCGTCAGTGCTCGGGATGTTACAACTTGGGACCAGCAAACAAGATTCTAGGGTTGCAAATTCACCGAGACAGAAATAATAGGAAGATTTGGCTATCACAGATGAATTATTTGAAGAAGATCTTGCGGCGCTTCAACATGCAAGATTGTAAGCCAATTTCTACCCCTATTCCTGTTAATTTCAAATAGTCCTTAAGTATGAGTCCTAGTGACACGAGTTGTCGAACTCGCGCAAATTAAAAATTATTTTTATTTAGGGTTCAAAAATTTGCAGTAAAGTGGAAACCCTAAGTCGTCTCTCAAGGAAATTGAATTGGTAAAAATCGCTTATGAAAACAGAAAATAAAAAGGGGGTTTTGGATTGAGGTTGAATAAAAGACAGAATATAAAAATTGGGGTTAAAACTTCGTAATTAAAATTAACCAACCTAGGGTTAGGGTTCCATGGACGTCCTTCATTGGATAAAAATTACCAGATTCACGGTTGATCTCAATTGAATCAGAATCCTTATTTTCAATTGAGAACAATCGGATCATCAAATCTGATGATTATTCCTTTTCCATGATCGCAATCGCGACCCTCAGATCGAATATCCACAATCGCACGATATCGATCTGAGTTAGGAAAAGAAACAAATCTGGTTAAAGAATTAGAAAAATTACCAAATTCACGATTAATCTCAATTGAATCAGAATCCTTATTTCCAATTGAGGTTAATCGGATCATCAAATCTGATAATCATTCTTCACCCATAATCGCAATCGCGAACCTCAGATCGAATATCCACAATCGCACGATATTGATCTGAGTTAGGGTAAAGAAACAAATCTGGTTAGAGATTGATCGCAGATCCTCTAAACAGATCCAAGGAATCCCTTCCCCTTTGGTTGATTAAAAGGGGGTTTAGCCTAGCATGGCTAGGATAAACATGATTACAAATTAAATTGCATAAAAGAAAAAGAAAAATAAGAAGAAGATGAAGAACGCGAAGAACGCTTCAGAGAAAATGCTTTGATCCACAATTCTGAAAATTACATAATCATCCCCAAAAATGTTTTCCTCCTTTCCTTCATATGTCCCTAGGGTTCACAAACCAAATTGGGCTGGGCTCAATTCAGACCGGCCCGGCCCATTCGTCTAAAATGAAAAATAAAATAATAAAATAAAACTTAATTACAAGTCTAAAATCTCAGCACAACATGTTCTTCTTGGCGTCAGAAATCGACCAGCATCCAGTCCGAATTGGGCTTCGAGCTCTGCATAAGAATTGTAGCCCTCTGTGTTATCTGAAAAACCCAACAAGAACGGAGTCAATCCGACAACTGTGGACCGAGATATGGACAAAATATAGAAGTAACGTAAAGCTGAAAAATTCTGACAAAAATAAATTAAACTCAATCAAACACTAAAAATGTAAATTAACTCAAAACATCATTATTTTATTCAAATAAATCCTAAAAATACTAATCTAGAGTAACAAATAAGTGTAATAAAATATGTGTTATCAAATTCCCCCACACTTATCTTTTTGCACTCCTGGGCAAAAACTAAAATTAAAAGCAAATACTAAGATCAACCAGTCCTTTCTAACAATTACCAAGCATACAGAAAATATACAAAGATCACAAGTCTTCACAGCTAAATAAATCAGGACAGAAATTCCCTAATCTCAAATCACAAGACTTGCTAATTTTTTGCTGCACATGCCAATTACAGAAAATGATTTCACACAAGATGCTCTCAATATTTTTCTCTCAAGTGTATCAGGTAATCAGTGTATCACTCAAATCTACTCAAGAAAATCAATCTACCATAGGCTTGCTCAAATTCTACTTCTCCACTGCTACTAACACATGCATGCACAAATCAAGAGGGCTTTATGCGGGGTTGTAATGGGGCTGAGGTGAAGGCATGGATGAAATATGGGAAAAGAAGGTTAAACACCCTAGAAATCTACCAGAGCAAGGCTTAAGAACTAGACAAAGATAATGAAAAGATAAAAATAAACACACATTTTTTTTCTATTTTTTTCATTTTTTTTTTCTTTTTGCTTTTCCTATTTTTTTTTCTTTTTGCTTTTTCTATTTTTTTATAACATAGAAGAACCACATAGCAGAGAAAAGAATCACATTGTCACCCCCCCCACACTTAAACTTTTGCACGTCTCGGGAAAACCCCCACACCTAAACACAACATCATAGTGAAAACCATTGCTCAGTAAATCTCCAGGGTGTGGAATTAATTGGTTTTTCACTTTATCTTGTAATGTGGTTAAAGAAATAAAGGATATAAAGGCTCAAAGGGGCTCACTAAGGGATAATAATGTAAGGGATGACTATCTGGCTAAAGTGGGTAAAGAAAGAAATGAATGCCTCAATCATATTCATGCATGTAAGTGAAAAAATGCAGTTTCAAAAAGAATCAGAGCAAGTTCTAGAGAGCAAAGATCAAGAGCAGAAGCACACAAGAAAGAAAGCATGGCCAGAAGATATGCCATGTATACAGGCTCAAAACCTCATAAGGGGTAACCAAATCATGCAATCAGCATCACAGCATCAATCAACAAGTATTGCAATCCAAGAATTGAGATCAAAGCCTAATAGACTTTACTATCAAACATTGTGATCTAAGTCTACTCCATGTAACACTCAATAATAACCAGAAAGAAGAGGAAAATATACCTATGAAAGTCAAAAACTAAAAGAAAGAAAGAAAAAGAAAAATGCAAATAACAGAAAGAAAACAAAAGGAGGGAAGAAGACTCCTTGGACTCCCTAAGGAGGATAAACAACATCAGTGAGTAAAGCCTCTGTCTCCATAGGTTGCTTCTGGGGTCCTTCATGAACAACTTTGAGGTGATGGCCAATCATTGTGCAACTCTTCCCCATCTGCTTATCACGCAACTTTGGGGGCTTTCTTTTCTGTGTGCATTTCTTCTTCTCTTGATCCTCTCTTCCAACCGTACGCAAACTTTTCTGCATACTAAAAACAGAGGAATAACTTTTTGGTACCCATTTCATCTTGGGTCCATGAGAGTTAGGATCAAAATCATTACTAGAATGAGGAGTCTTGCCTAACTTCACATTTAGTACGCATTCAGAATTAACATTAATAGGCAAGTCATAATCCACATGTAATGCACAATCACTAATCAATTCAGAATCAACATTATCAGCCACATCATGAATTACTTTTATGCATGAAACTGAATGATCAACCTGAACCTTAGAATGCTTCATGGAATCAAATATAGTAAAATGTAAAATGCTATCACCAAATTCCATGGATAGAGTCCCAGCATGCACATCTATTTTGGTCCTTGCTATTCTCATGAAAGGCCTACCAAGTATAATTGGTGATCTATTAGTAGCAGTCTCACTCTCCATTTCTAAAATGTAGAAGTCAGCAGGAAAAATCAAATTATTAACTCTGACCAATACATCCTCAATCAAACCAGATGGGTGAATATTACTCCTATTAGCTAATGTAACCACAATACTAGTAGCACGCAAAGGACCAAGACCAAGAGACTTATACACAGATTCAGGCATGACATTAATGGAAGCCCCTAAGTCTAGCATGCAATCATGAAAAATAGAATTGCCAATAACACAAGGAATAGTAAATGTCCCTGGATCTTGACACTTTTTAGGCATAGGCTGAATGAGTGTTGATACATTCTGACTCAGGTTAACTTGCTCATCTCCTTTCAGTCTCCTTTTGTTGGTGCACAGCTCCTTTAAAAACTTGGCATATCTCGGAATCTGTTGTATTGCATCCAGAAGAGGGATGTTCACCTTAACTTTTCGGAAGGTGTCAAGTATCTCTTTATCTTAAGCCTTTGCTGATTGCTTCTTGGACTGAGTGGCTCTTTGAGGGAATGGCAGAGGGATATGGACATCAGATGTATCAGTGATCTGCTTCTTGGAACTAGTGTCACCTCCCTTAGATGACTCAACAGCAGCTTGGTTTGGCTCCTCCATTTGCTTTCCAGACCGCAGAGTAATAGCACTCACATTTCCGCTTCCTTTTGGATTTGGAACTGTTTGGGATGGAAGGGAGCTACCACTTGCTTGTTGATTATGACTCATTGATGTTGCAAGTTGGCCAATCTGTGTTTGCAGATTTTGGATTGAAGACTCAGTCCTTTGCTGGAATTGCAGATTGTTAGTTGCCATCTGCTTCACTAAATCCTCCAAAGAAGGACCATTGCTACTGGCTTGCTGCTGCATTGGCGGCTGCTGCATTGGTTGCTGCATTGGTGGCTGCTGCATTTGTTGCTGCTGCATTGGTGACTGCTGCATTTGTTGCTGCTGCATTTGCTGTGGAGTTCCATGAAAAACTGCAGCAACAGACAGATCAACTTTGAAACCGCTGTCTTGTAGAGAAGGACAAGCATCCGTGGGGTGAGAAGGATCACAGCAGATGCCACACTGGTTGCTTGTCTGTTGAGCAGAAGGTTGCACTGTCTGTGTCACTGCCAACTGCCTCACCATTGATGTCAACTCATCAAGCCTGGTCTCTATTCTCTGGTTCTCTGTGCTTGATACTCCTCCTACTGCTGCCAATGTTGGATTCTGCATTAGAGAAGCTTGCACTTGGAAAACTGCACTGCTATTTTCTCTAGTGCCAAATTGTTGAGCATTGACTGCTATCTCAGCAATCAATTCTTTTGCCTCAACAGGGGTTTTATTGCTCAGGACTCCTCCACTAGCTGCATCTAAAAGATTTCTATCCATAGGCAGCAACCCTTCATAGAAGTAAACAATAAGGAGATTTTCTGGAATCTGATGGTGTGGACAGCTTGCACAAACCCTTTTGAACCGCTCCCGATACTCATGCATGTTCTCCCCATTAGCCTGCCTTATGCCACTGATATCCTTTCTGATTGTGGTGGCTCTGGATGAAGGGAAGAATCTCTCCAGAAACAATCTTGACATATCATTCCAGCTTACAATGGAGGAAGGTGGCAAGTAGTACAGCCAGTCCTTAGCTCCACTGTCCAATGAGAAGGGAAAGGCACGCAGCTTGATTTGCTCCTCATTCACCCCTGGTGGCTTCATAGTGCTGCAGACTACATGAAGCTCTTTCAAATGCTTATATGGATCCTCACCTACAAGACCATGAAACTTGGGAAGCAAATGGATAAGACTAGACTTAAGTTTAAAACCAGTATCAAGATCAAGATAACGAATGCAAAAGGGCTGATAGTTAACATCAGGTGCAGACAATTGCTTAAGCGTCCTATTATCCATGGTCACAGAATCAAATAAATTACCAAAAGAGTAAACACTATGTAAAGGACTTAAACAAACAGACTCAACAGACTCAACAGACTCTAAGGTATGCTCAGGGACAACCCTACTATAAGTCAACCTACGAGCTCTACTAGCAGCATGCAATGATCTCTCTATCAGGGTCATATGCATATAAATCATCAACATTGGTGGTACTCCTAGTCATGCATCATAGGCAATGGCATACAGCAGTAAAGTTAGTCACAAAACATACGACACGACACAAAAATTTGCCGAAAATAGCAAACAGAAGCAAAAAAAAATCTATGAAAAATACCAAATGACCTCAGAATGCTATGGGACCAACTCTCCTAAACTCTAATTGACCTTACGGACTCAAAAATCAAATACATTTTTTTAAAAAAATAAAATAAAATAGTAAATGAACTAATTTAGCGAAACCAGGGCCTGATTCGTGGGGCATAGCCCCACGACTTTTGATAGGGATGATCGTTTCCTTCAGGTAACCAATTTTCAGATCGATCAAAGTAAGTCGAACAAATTCAGAAATACCCGACACGTCCTGAAACAACAAAGAAGGTTAGTAAACGGCTGAATTTGGCAAAAATAAGGGTCACCTCACGCCCTTTTAGGGCGTGACTTATGCTCAGAAGGTCGAATTCCTTGAAGAGAACTCCCGAAGCCAATCTCTCAAACAGAAGTTTTACCAATTTCCCCAAATTGCCCAAAACCGTAAACCGTAATGCAATTTTTTTTTTATTAATTTTTTTTATTTAAAAAAAAACAGAAACAGAAGAAGAAAAGAAAAACAAATAAAATAAAAGAGAATTAATGAGAAAATAATTTTTTTTTTAAACTGAAAAAGAAACAAGAAGTATCACAAAAAAAATGATTTAGACCGAAGCAATATCCCCGGCAACGGCGCCAAATTTGACACGAGCTGTCGAACTCGCGCAAATTAAAAATTATTTTTAATTAGGGTTCAAAAATTTGCAGTAAAGTGGAAACCCTAAGTCGTCTCTCAAGGAAATTGAATTGGTAAAAATCGCTTATGAAAACAG